>JABUQX010034477.1:0-10000 GCA_015478945.1 Trachelipus rathkii | reverse complement strand
CAAATGCACACACACAGAACACACATGCACACACACACACACACATGTACACACACACACATACACACACACACACATATACACACACACACACACCCCACACACACACACACACACACACACACACACACATTCACTATGACACTTATACACACATTCACTATGACACTTATACACACATTCACTATGACACTTACATTTACCCATAGACACTTACTCTACACTTATACACAAGCGGTCACAAACACACACCCCACACACACACACACACCCTTACACTTATACACACATTCACTATGGCACTTACACTCACCATAGACACTTACACTTACATTTACACTTATACAACATGTATAAACACACGACCACCTTTGGTCATCCATGGGTCAATTTAGCCCATCCTAATTTTAGGCACTTACATTTTTATTAAAAACATATACTTTACACTTAAGCAGTAAATCAGTAAATCAATAGAGGTGTTACTAACACCTAGGGGATTAGTATGCTTTGTTTTACTGTTTACTGCTTAACTCATGTTTTAACTGTTTTAACTTATATGTTTTACTGCTTCAACTCACATATTAATTACATTAACATACTTAAGCAGTAAATCAGTTAAAATCAATACGAGGTGTTAACCCTAACACCTAGGGGATTAGTATGCTTTTGTTTACTGTTTACTGCTTTAAACTATGTTTTTACTGCTTAAAACTCAATGTTTTACTGCTTAACTCATATGTTTTACTGCTTTAACTGACATATTTACATTAACATTCCATACCTTAAAGCAGTAAATCAGTAAATCAATAGAGTGTGACCTAACACAAGGGGGGGATTAGCTATGCTTTTGTTTACTGCTTACTGCTTTAAAGTCTGTTTTACTGCTTTAAAAAATTTCTGCCTTAACTGCTTTAAGTCATGTTTTACTGCTTTAACTTTCCTGCTTTACTGCTTTAACTTCTCTCAAGAATAATCATAATATTGTTGTTACTATAACTGCTTTTATGCCTAAACTCATATATTTTAATTAACATATGTTTTTTATTTTGTTTTAAATACTTTTTATTTATTTTTAATTCTTATTTTTAATTTATTTTTATTAATTTTTTTTTTTTTATTTTTTATTTTTATTCTACTTTTTTGGTTATTTCCTGCATGCCTATTGTTATTAATTAATTTAGAACACACACATACACATACACAAGCACACACACCTACACACACACACACACATACATCGGTACACATAACACACACATACATGTGCATAATATACACACATTTGTACACCTTATACCACATACATAGATCTGTACATTTTAAACGTACACACTTACAATTACATCTAATACACATGCGGTCACACACACATTCACTGATACTTAACACACATTCACATATGAACACTTTACAATTTGTACATAGACACTTACATTGACACTTCAACTCACACAAAAGAATTACTTACACTCACACCCAGATTTACTTACACTCACACAGATTTACTTACATCACAAACAGATTTACTTACACACAGATTTTACTGACACTTGCACACACACACACACACAACACACACATACACACCCACGGCACACTCACTTACACATATAACGTATAATTAATTAAAACATTTTAAGTTTTAATTAAACACGTACATTATATACTCATTCAAATATAACTAAAATTTTTTCAAAGTTTCTTAAAACTTCTATAACAAATCAATCATTATCTTTGAGCAAAGGTTATTTTTAACTATTTATGCTTTTATTTCATAAATTTATAACTTAAATCTAATTTTAATATAAGTTTTACTAAATTTAATTAAAGTTGAAAAATACATATATTTACGTACCTTAAAGCAAATAAATCAGTAAATCAGTAAGGCCCAGCTCAACTCCCTCTACATCAGCTATGCCAGTTTGTTCTATTGACTTAACTGCTTTACATCACTTAGCCAGTAATAAGTATAAATAACAAATAAGTTCTTTTCTGCTAACATAGCATGTATTGTATTAAATCATTCTAAGAGTTTTTATTTAAAAATAACAATTATTCACTTACATTTATATTATTCACTCGATGTTAACTAAAAATATTTCAGTTTTTTTTTAAATAATTCGGGTTTTCTTTATTTTTATTAATTACTATACTACCCACTTTTAAAATGAATTTGAAAAAACACAACAACCCGCACTTCTTACAGATACGAACTGAACCTCTCTTTCTGTAAAATGATTTGAAAAAATTGCTATTGGTCTAAATTTAAGATAATCTTTTTGTAACCCGAGGCGATTTAAGCCTAATTCCAGGTCAAAAAATATTTCAAACAAACTGACCTTTTTCTGTAAATGTGGTGCAATAACTACGTTAGGCCAAAATTTAGGCCTAAATTTAGGATAAGCCTTTTTGTAGACGGGCTAATTTAATCCTAATACCAGGTCAAAAGGTAATTCCCGTATAGACAAGAATCATTGTTATTATTATTTTTATAAATATATTTCAAACTGAAACATGCTGGATCGGAAAGATCCTTTAAGCAGGTAAAAAGGAATGTTTTCCTTACTTGTGATTGTCGGAGTAATCCTTATCTCTATATGACCTAGTATGTGATTGTTCGAGAATTATTTTATCACTTTTGAAAATTAACTTTTTTCCTTAAACCTGTTATTGAGCAGGTGTGTGTTTCATTATCTTTTAGACCCAAGCTCATTTAAAATCATAGTCATTTTAGCTGTTAAGCGGTGCACAAGTTATCTGATTTGTATTAAAAGTGTTTTATTTTTACTAGGTGTATATCATATTTATAATAAATACTTACATTGAGGAATAATTATTAATTTCACTAGAATAGATAATAATTAATTCACTATTCATAAGCTAACCACCAGGGCTCAGCATGAGCCCCACCCGCAAAGGCAGCCAACCCGCACCCGCTGGTGCGTCCCGCAGCGTCCCCGCCCGTCGCGTGCGCCCGCAGGCGCAATATTCCCGCCCGCCGCGGGCGCCCGCTGCCACGCCCGCAGCGCAATATTTCCGGCGCGAATGAAATAGTATATATATTATATATATATATATATATATATATATGATATATATATATATAATATATATATATATATATATATATATATAAATATATATATATATATTATATATATATATATATATATATATATATATAATATAATAATATATATAATATATATATATATATAATATATATATATATATTTGGATGGCGGAATATTGAACCAGCGGGTGCTCAAGGGCGGGCGGGAACGCGGAAAATGGGCCTGCGGGCGCACGCGGCGGCGGGCGCGGCGGGACGCACCTGCGGTTGCGGGGTTGACTGTCTTTGCGCGGTGGGGCTCATGCTGAGCCCTGGTGATTAGCTTATGAACTAGTGAATAATTATTATCTATTCTATGAATTAATAATATCCTCAATGTAAGTATTTTTATAAATAATGATTATACACTAGGGGGGGGGTAAAATGATAAAACACTTTTAATACAAATCAGATAACTTGTGCACCGCTTAACAGCTATAATGACTAATGTTTTAAAATGATTTTGGGTCTAAAAGATAATAAAACACACACCTGCTAAAACAAGTTTAAAGAACAACGTTAATTTTCAAAAGACGATAAATAATTCTCGACCAAGCACATACGAGGTCATATAGAGATTAGGATTACCCCGACCAATCACAGTAAGGAAAACATTTCTTTTTTACCTGCTTAAAGATCTTTCCGATCCAACATGTTTCAGTTTGAAATATATTTATAAAAAATAATAATAACAATGATCTTGGGTTCTAACGGGAATACTTTTTTGACCGGTAATAGGAATAATTAGCCGTCTACTAAAAAGGCTTACCTATAATTTAGGCCCTAAATTTAGGCCTATACGTAGTTATTGGCACCACATTTTAAGAAAAAGGTCAAGTTTGAATATATTTTGAACCTGGAATTAGGCTTAAATCGCCTCGGGTTACAAAAAGGATTATCCTAAATTTAGACCTAAAGTATTTATTTCAACACAGTTTTACAGAGAGAGGTCAGTTTCGTAACTGTAAGGAGTGCGGGTTTTGTGTTTTCTCGTGATGGAATGTCAATGTACATAGATAATAAATAATAATAATTAAGAAGAACCCGAATTATTTAAAAAAACTTTGAAATATTTTTAGTTAACATCGAGTGAATAATATAAATGTAAGTGAATAATTGTTATTTTTAAGTAAAAACTTAGAATGATTTTAATAAAATACATGTATGGGTACAGAGAAGAACTTGATTTTGTTATTTTATACCTATTACATGGCTAAAGATGAAGTAAAGCAGTAAGTCAATAGAAAAAAACGTGGCATAGCTTGATGTAGAGGGGTTCTAGGGGTCTGGCCTTTACTGATTTACTGATTATGCTTTAGGTACGTAAAATATATGTTTTTTACTAAAATTTCATAAAATTTTAGTAAAAGTTATTTTAAAACTTGATAGTTATAAAATTTATAAACAAAAAGTATTAACAGTTAATAATAAATTCTTTGTTCAAAGATAATGATTGATTTATTATAGAAGTTTTAAGAAACTTTGAAATAATTTTAGTTATATTTGAATGAGTAATATAAATGTACGTGTTTAATTAAAACATAAAATGTTTTAATAAATTATATGTTATATGTGTAAGTGAGTGTGCGTGGGTGGGTGTGTGTGTGTGTGTGTGTGTGTGTGTGGCAAAGTGTAAGTAAATCTGTGTGTAAGTAATCTTTGTGTGAGTGGTAAGTAAATTTGTGTGAGTGTAAGTAAATCTGTGTGAGTGTAAGTAAATCTGTTGTGTGAGTGTAAGTGTAAATGTAAGTGTCTATGGGTAAATGTAAGTGCCATAGTGAATGTGTGTATAAGTGTCATAGTGAAAGTGTGTATAAGTGTCATGTGTATAAGTGTAATGTAGTGTATATGTGTAAAATGTAAGTGTCATAGTGAATGTGTGTATAAGTGTCATAGTGAATGTGTGTATATGTGTAAGGTGTGTGTGTGTGTGTGTGTGTGTGTGTGTGTGTGTGTGTGTGTGTGTGTGTGTGTGTGTGTGTGTTCTAAATAATAATAACAATAGGCATGAAGTAAATAACACTAAGTATAAATAAAAATAAAATAAATAAAAATAATAAAAATAATAATAAAAATAAATAAAAATAATAATAAAAATAAATAAAAAGTATTAAAACAAAATAAAAAACATAATGTTAATAAAATATATGAGGTTTAAAGCAGTAAGCGAAAAGTAAACAGTAAGCAGAAAGTTAAAGCAGTAAAGCAGAAAGTTAAAGCAGTAAAGCAGAAAGTTAAAGCAGTAAAACATGACTTAAAGCAGTAAAGCAGAAAGTTAAAGCAGTAAAACATGACTTAAAGCAGTAAAGCAGTAAAACAAAAGCATACTAATCCCCCCCTTGGTGTTAGGTCACACCTCTATTGATTTACTGATTTACTGCTTTAAGGTATGTAATGTTAATAAATATGTGAGTTAAAGCAGTAAAACATATAAGTTAAAGCAGTAAAACATGAGTTAAAGCAGTAAAACATGAGTTAAAGCAGTAAAACAGTAAAACAAAAGCATACTAATCCCCCCTAGGTGTTAGGTAACACCTCTATTGATTTACTGATTTAAATGCTTTAAGGTATGTAATGTTAATAAAATATGTGAGTTAAAGCAGTAAAAACATATAAGTTAAAACAGTAAAACATGAGTTAAAGAAGTAAAGCAGTAAAACAAAAACTAATGCCTCCCTAGGTTGTAGTTAACACCTCTATTGATTTACTGATTAACTGCTGTTTTAAGGTCTGTAAAGTATATGTTTTTTAAATAAAACGTTTAAGGCCTAAAATAGGATGGGCAAAAATTGACCATGGATGACCCCAAAGGGTTGTCGTGTGTTTAACATGTGTATAATGTAAAGTAAGTTGTAGTGTCTATGGTGAGTGTAATGCCATAGTGAATGTGGTATAAGTGTAAAGTGGGTGTGTGTAAGTGTGGTGTTGTGACCGCTTGTGTATAAGTGTAAATGTAAATGTCTATGGGTAAATGTAAGTGTCATAGTGAATGTGTGTATAAGTGTCATAGTGAATGTGTGTATAAGTGTCATAGTGAATGTGTGTGTGTGTGTGTGTGTGTGTGTGTGTGTGTATATAAGTGTAAGTATGTATGTGTATAAGTATAAGTGTTGTGTGTGTGTGTGTGTGTGGTGTGTGTGTATGTTGTGTTGTGTGTGTGTGTGTGTGTGTGTGTGTGTGTGTGTGTGTGGTGTGTGGTGTATATAAGTGTAAGTGTGTATGTGTATAAGTATAAGTGTGTGTGTGTGTGGTGTGTGTGTGTGTGTGTTGTTTGTGTGTGTGTGTGCATGTGTGTGTGTGGTGTGTGTGGTGTGTGTGTGTGTGCGGATGGAAATAAGTTAGGATAGAATCCATACAGGTTAGGTTCCTACATGACTCATGTTGCACAGATACCTACCAAAGGCTAGGCATCAGTTACCTGGATGAGGTCAAGGCGGGGTGGAGGCTAGGTGCAGGAGTAGGTGAAGGTGTAGGCTAGGTGTAGGTTAGGTAGGTTATTTAGGTTAGGTTAGGTTTAGGTTTTTTAAGGTTAGGTTAGGTAGGGTAGGTTAGGTTTAGGTTAGGTTTAGGTTTAGGTTAGGTTAGGTAGGTCAGTTTAGGTGCAGGTTTAGGCTAGGTGTAGGCTGGGTATAGGGTATCCGGCAAGGTCAAGGGAAATATCAATGGTGCAAAACAAGGAATATATATATATATATTATAATATATAATATATTATATATATTATATATATATAATAATATATATATATAATAATATATATATATAAATATATATATATATATATATATAATATATATATCTATATATATATAATACTACTCTCTCTCTCTCTCTCTCTCTCTCTCTCTCTCTCTCTCTCTCTCTCTGCTCTCCTCTCTCATCTCTCTCTCTCTCTCTCTCTCCCTCTCCTCTCTCTCTCATCTCTCTCTCTCGCCGCCATTTGTAGACGCATGTTTGGATCGTAAAAAGCCACGTGCTAGTTCGCTGGACGAAACCTAATACAAAAAATAAAAATAAAATAATGAAATAATTACGTTCGCCAAGTAATAATAATTAAAAGATAATAAAAATAAGTTAATAATTTCAATAATTCAAATAAAAATGAATAAACAATGTAGCAGGTCCTTCAACGTCGTTACCGTTCCATAGTCAAAGATTCGCTTCACGTGGCGATTCCCCTCAATACCGAGAGACCTTATACGAAATAATTACAATAGTAACTAATTAAATGACGTCACCAATAACCGTACGTGTTTTTCCAAATTAGCAAAGCAGTCAAACGGCGATCAAAAATGATTCAAATAAAAATAAAATTCGAGTGTCTCAAAAACGTCTAAAGTGTAAATTTTTCAAGTTGTTGCAGCTATCTCCAAGCAAAAGCTCTCACTTCTCTCTCTCTCTCTCTTCTCTTTCTCTCTCTCTCTCTCTCTCTTCAATATATATAATATATAATATTATATATTATTATTATACTATATATATATAATATATATAATATATATATTATATATATATATATAATTTATATATTATATATATATATTATTATAGTTTATTATTATTATTATTATTTATTATTATATTATACTCTTTTTAATTATTTATGATAATAATTTAAATATTTCTGTAAAGCCGCGGACTTGCTTTTATAAACCTGGAAATTAAATTTATATTTTAACAATACGTACCGCTGGACGGGTGGTTAAAAGGTCGGGGGTTTGCATCGGTGGTGAGAGGTCGAGTTCTATTTTGATTTATGACCGAGGGGGAACTCGAATATATAAAGACGGTGAGGCTTGAGGTGGTAAGGAAGTTTAAGCACAGATGGAAGGGATGGTGAAAATTCGTGAAGCGACCACGTGGGTGCGTGGTGTGTATGTGTGTGTGTGGGTGTGTGTGTGTGTGTGGTGTAGGATATATAATATATTATATATATATATATATATATATATATATATATATCATATAATATATATATATATATATATATATATATATTATATATATATATATATATATATATATAAATGAGACGGGCGAATTCGGGCGCAGTGAGGCGACTGCGGAATTTGTTAAAAAACGCGACGATGGCGTGGACGATGAATTTGCGATTCAACCCGACGAACGCGACGATGAATTTGCGATTCATCCCGACGATGAAAATAAATTAACAAAACGCAATATAAAACAAAATAGCGGACGCAAGTCAACAAGGTTTACTTTAAAAAAAAATAAAAAAAAAAAAAAAAAAAAAAAAAAAAAAAAAAAAAAAAAAAAAAAAAAAAAAAAAAAAAAAAAAAAAAAAAAAAAAAAAAAAAAAAAAAAAAAAAAAAACACCCATGAAGGTAGGTGAGGTAAAAAATTTGGGCCAAAAAAAGGTCAAGGTCAGGTAAATATACCGTTGGTCAAAATGACCAACGGTCAGTCAAGGTCAAAAAGGGGGCGGAGCTACGTTGTCCAAAATGACCCTCCTACTACTACTAATAATAATAATAATAATAATAATAATAATAATAATAATAATAATAATAATAATAATAATAATAACCTAAGAAAGATAGGGATTTTCTCTTTAGTATTTTAATTATATTAGAAGATTTGAGATGTTTTTAGCATTTTTAGGAAATGCCCCACAGAAATGGGTGATTCCTGATTGTTTTTAGGGAAGCTACATCCAGTACCCACAAATCGATGCCCTGGTTTGAGGTTGCTATCCGATATTTTCATCCTAATGCGTTTCGGCCAAAGGGGACTAGCCCAAATACTCGATAAGGCAAATGGTTCACACGAAATAATAAAAAAATTCACTACAGCCCGCCGCATGCGTTAGGATAGGTTAGGTTAGGTTAGGTTAGTTTAAGTTAAGTTAGATTAAGTTAGGTTAGGTTAGGTTAGGTTAGGTTAGGTTAGGTCAGGTTAGGTTAGGTTAGGTTAAGTTAAGTTGTTAGGTTAGGTTAAGGTTAGGTTAGGTTAGGTTAGGTTAGGTTAAGTTAGGTTAAGTTTTGTTGAACTCGTTAGAGAAACTCTAGGTTAGGTTAGGTTAGGTTAGGTTAAGTTAAGTTTTGTTGGACTCGTTAGAGAAACTCTAAGTTAGGTTAGGTTAGGTTAGGTTAGGTTAGGTTAGGTTAGGTTAGGTTAGGATTTTAGGTAAGGTTAAGTTTTGTCGGATTCGTTAGAGAAGCTCTAAATAGCCAGATTTTTTATTACAAATTTCGCATTTGACTGTCATCATTTTCCCTGGGTCGACCATTTGATACAAGTTTCGGCCAAAAACGTTGGCCATTTCAGAGATAAATTAGGAATAAGATAGCGAGTGAAACAAGATTTTTTTTTTTTTGTTATCTGTTAATAATTATATTTTATATTTTATATCAAATAATAATTAAACAATCACTTTCCAATTAATTGTAATTAAATTGTAATTTAATATTTAGGTTACAAGTTTATTTATTCTATATATGGTCACGAATTTTTTATCATTCAATTGATAACTTGTAATTTAACACGTGAAAATGTCATCATTTTATAACGGAACCACGTTAGGAAGAAAATACTACATAACTATGGCTTTGTTTTTTTTTGTTGTTTTTGTTTGGGTTTTTTTGTTGGTTTTTCTGTTTTGTTTTTGTTTCTTTATACAAAAATATTTCAGTAAAAATAATTTTTAAGGAAATCAATGTATTTATAATGAAAATATCTTTAAGTTATGTAAAAACCTAAATAAAAATCGAAGCATATATTAAATTAATTAATTATAATAATAATATATATAATATAATAATAATAATAAATAATAATAATAATAATATTAATAATAATAATATAATAAATAATAATATAATATAATAATAAAATAATAATAATAATAATAAATAATAATAACAAATA
>JABUQX010034476.1:30000-40186 GCA_015478945.1 Trachelipus rathkii | reverse complement strand
GAGAGTAATATGATCCAGAAGATTAATTTCTATTTCAATTTCAAATGCTGTAAGCTTATTTATTACAAGAATATCAGAATTACTAGTCGCTAAACTATTTTCCAATCTTTCCTCAGTAAATACTGAAGCAAAGTAAGCATTGAAAAAATTAACTACATCCTTATCTGAACTTACTAAATTTTCATAAAATTTAATTGGACCAATTTACAAAAGGTAATAAATTTCATGTCATTATTAGTCCTTGCTAAATTAATTTTCATCATTTTCTATGACTTTCTTATTAACTGATTAAGTTCATTACTAACTTTATAATTTTCTAAATCTACCTCCCTACTGATTCCCTTAATTATTTTTAAAGCAGCTTCACATTTCACTAATTTTCTTTTTTATCACTCTATTCCACCAACTAGGTTTCCTGTTTGCCACCCTAATGGGTCTATCTTTAAAGCATATTGATGAATATTAGTCAGAACTCGTTTGAAATGCTCTCATACAACAAAAAACATTTGTTCTTCAAACTCCTTGTCCCAGTCAATTATATTTAGCAATTAGCATGGATCAAAATTTACTATAATCACTGGTCAACAAAGAATTTGTCCTAAGACAAAGAATACCTTTTTCTTACCTGTTTTTTCATGCAGAATTCAAAAATCATATTTTTCCAGGTCCAGTTTTGACACTATTCACATGTAAACATGGAAAAAATTACAAAAAGTAAATGATTTTCCCTCAAACAGACAAAATGGTTTGATATGCAAACAGATAATGTTAATAAAATCTTGCCCAAATATATATGCTGTGAGAATTTCAAACTGATAGGACAAATAATAAAAAAGATATAGAGGTTTTACATTAATGTAATGATAAAAAAAATTTATTAACATTTTTTTTTTAGTTTTCAAGTGAATGGCAGTAAAACTGACCTTATAGAAAAACACCATATAATTTTTGGAGTTCAGTTAATAACACTACATATAGAAAGTCATACAAGTCAAAAAATTTGTTCCCAAGTGTTATTATTATTATCTATTATTATATTAATTATTTATTTATTATTATATTATTATTATTATTATTATTTTATTATTATTCTGCAGAACAATTTTTATTGACCTGCATAAAAAAAAGGCAAAATTTTTTTTTAGCTTTTCATAAATGAAAAACAGCTAGCTATATCTTTTTTATTTGCCCTATCAATTGAAATTTTTCACAGCATAGAATATATATTATAAATATATATATATATATTTATATATATATATATATTTATATATAAATATATATAATATATATATATATATATATATATATATATATATATTATATATACTATATATATATTATGGTGGGCGGAGAGAAGTGCACTGGATAAAAAAGTGTAACCGACGGTGAGGTACCTCTCTCCGCTCTTTCTAGGAGATATGAAGTTCGAAGAATTTTTTTTTCGGAAGTCAAAGTATAGGAGATTACGTCAATGTTAGGTTTGTGATGTTCAAAGATAGTGGTTTGAAGGTCTAGTCAGCACAGCAACCACCTGACACCATCAGGGGTAATACGGAGCAGATTAGGTTATCTCCGTAACAGAGGAAGTTAGTCTTTAGGACTCCGTCGGCCTGCTGACTTGAATGACTTTCGAGGAGGATTGTGAACTTTGATATAAAATGTTGATACAATCTAACATTTTACCCAAAGAAAGATGTAAACTATTTACTAGTTTCCCGGAGCTTTCTCGAAGATTAACCCGATAGAGTTCTAAAAGATTAGAATAATAATATCAATCAAGCATCAATTATGAAGGATAGTGACCTCATAAAAAGTTTTATTTTACTAAAATCGCTGCAGATATATGGTGGAAAGGTCTGACAATAAGTTAATATTTACACAGGTCCACCAACAATATATAAATAAGATTTATGAATTATATAGAATTAGTTAATCCATCGTGGAGAGCAAGTTAAAGGTTTCAATGTGTAAAATATGTTACGAGACACAGACAGTCTCTAGTTATCAGATCGGAAGTGGAAACGAACGCTTCCAAATATTGCTCATGCATAAAAATCAAGGGAATCAGAAATCCAGACTCAACAATTGTGAATAAATGATGACTTAACTGAATTGACTGGGGAATGGTTCCAAGTTGAAAAGTAGGATTTAAGATGATCACTACTGTGATAGGATACGATGAAGGGAAAAGACTCAGGATGAATCCCGACGCGACAATTGGCTACGAACGGCTAGATTCAGGAAGAATAAAAACTCGAACAACTCAGCGAAGAAAGACTGTCAGGATGATCTCAGCCCTTAGAATGACAAGAGAAGGATTCAGGAGGAATCCCAAGATCTGAATGTATAGAAGGATTCAGGAATGAATCCCCGAAATAGAAGGAATCCCAAGATTGGAATGGCACGACGATGGATTCAGGAAGGAATCCCCGTAATAGAAACCCTGTCAAATATAAACAATTATTGGTATTTATACCATAATTTATATTTGCATATTCAACAGTTAAATGAAGTCACATATTTTTATTCTTAAGAAACATACCCTGATATATCCAAGAGGGGTCTTTCTTAAATGGAGATTAATGATGTCAACAGCCTTCCAGCAAGCAACAAGATAGTAAACTGTAATAAGAGTTAAGTTTACTATCTGTACATTACTACAAATCTTACAGTTATTAATTAATAAAATCAATTAAATTTGTAGCACTGACCTCTGAGACAGCTAGAAAGGCTTATCAACTTCTTTTGTATATAAATATTCAGCACAATTATTTTTACTATCATCTGTGCTCCTGGTGCTATGTTTATCATTAAGTTTATAATATATCATTCATACATATAATCATAACAAGATGTACTAAAAAGAAGAAAAACTGGTATAGTATCTATAGCTACAGGGTTTTCAATAATTGAAGACATATAATAAATAATACAAAGTATCACAGCCTGGATTAGAAATGGTAAACAATTCCAGACTGTATTATAAAAACATTTTCGAGAATAAACATTACCAGAATAACAATAGCGAATTGCCAATTGACACCATGGGATGCATGATCAATACTCCCTTATTCCTCCCCACTAAATCTAAAGCCCACTAATCTTAACCCCACTAATTTCACGTCGTGAAGAAGACGGGAGTGAAGAGGAAGAGCATAGAAAACAGCGCGCAGGGAAGGATATCAGGACTCTCTTATTGATTGAATTTAATTACAAAGATATATTTTTTTCCAAGTTTATATACAATTTTAATTGTTAATTTTTAGATGAATTTTCACATTTATTCTTTTAGTGATTCTAAGAATAAACGGATTGCTAACACGAGAAAATCAAGTTAAAGGTTCCTTGTTGATATTATCCTACAACCAAGGAGAATCAAGTAAAAGGTTTCCTGGGTTGAATATGATAATATGAGGGGTTGACAATAGTTACTTCCCTTAACTAATGCGTTATCACAAGCAAATGATTATGTGCGCCTTCTGACGGTATTATTATCTGTCCATTAGTATTTTCTTCCATAAGAGATCTTGATTTTTAACAATTCAACGATAGATGGACAGTTTCCTCATCTTTTCGCCAGATAACACAGGATCTTCAATAACGTGTTTGGCCTACTGGTGTCCCAATCCTGACTAATGTGTTCTTTGTTGGTTAGACACATACATATCTTGCCCAAAGGGACTGTAGAAGTAACTTGGGATTGGGCATTCACCTTTCTGCAGCCTAAGTAATTTTTTTCAAAGATCGATGTTATAATTGATGAAACATATTGTCTATCAGAGGATCTCTCGGCCATTAACAATGGCATGATGAATACTAATTGTCTGTTCCTGATACTCTGGGATACTGACAGAGATGTTTTCTCGATGTCTTGTACTATGTAGATTCAATCCTGAAAAACATCAATATCGCGTTTTTGAGTATGGAAGGATTGTCAATTATAAAAAAAAAAAAAAAAAAAACCCAAAAAAATGGGGAAAAGCAAAAAAAAAAGAAATATTTAAAAAATCCCTTCTAGTCTAGAAGATTATTAATTTTCATGCACAAAAAATATATAACTGTCTGGCAGCGAAAAAATGACGTAGAGTAAACTAAGTCTTTTCAGCCTTCACTATTTCTTACTGCATTATTGATTTGGGGAAATTCAGAAGTACAAATTATTATGAGATAACTGACGAGTTATAATCAAAAAAAAAAATTTAATTATATAAAATTTAAATTGTATCTTAAAATAAAGGTACATCAGAAAATAGTTGCTTGGAAAGTTCATGGTTGTTCATCGAAAACACACCACTATAATAATAATGAATAATTTTTTTCATTATTATTTTTTTTTATATTTGAAATAGAAACAATGCTAGAAGTCTTTTCTGATTCTTTCTATTTCTTTTGTATACTTATGAATCACCCGTTGGCCCTTTATATTGAAGAGGAGAGTCTTAATTACTCATCCAAAGTTATAGCATTTGATCAAGAGACTGGATTATCTACTTCAGGAAGCCGGGGACCAAATGCTGTAAATAAGTTTTGAGCTCCTCCGGCCCACAACCTGTCATAATGACCGGTTCGTTGGAACCAAGGAACTGGTATATACTAATATATGTACAAAGGTAATATATATATATACCAGCTCTAATATATATATATATATATATAGTTTGTGCATGCGTAGGCGGTTTTCGATGACTCTATACATAATAATTATATGCTTTGTTTTGTATAAACATATTACTAGAAGTATATATTTTATACATTATGGTTTTAACATATGTTAAATACGTGAGGAAGTTCTATTACACAAGAACTTGTTCTTGATTTTTTTTTTTTTTTTTAGTTTTACAGTTTTAATTTTTTTAGTCTGCAAGCATACAAGAAGAATCCAGGAACACAAAGATCAATTTACAAGATCAGGTACCCAGCGAGGGTTTTTTCGTCACCCTTAATGTTAAAGTGTTTTGACAGATCAAGCGCACCTGAAAGCATACATTCAACAGTTGATAGAATGAAAGATGGTTATAGACAACACTAGTTTCAAGAGGAAGTTTACTTAAGAGATTAGAGAATAGGAATAAGATTTTTTTTTCAAGTGACTTATCAGAACTATGTAAACTGATAAGTTTGGATTTGCCAAGTAATTTAAATTTTACGTTCCAGCAGTAGGGAACGACAGAGTTTCATTTTCTACAAAGAAGGCAAAGCCAACTTTATCTCCAGGCTTATTTCTTCGTAAAACACAAGTGTGTCCATTTTATAACCCCGAGACAAGGTTATAAAAGACTGGTCCTTCTTCTATGACGTAATACTCCGATGGAGTCGACATGAAGTTTTATTCCTACTAGAAGTAACTTAGCAGAATAGTTTATAGTGAAACGCGGCTAGCATTTTAAATAAAGGTTCATCCACCACCACGTTTATTTCATATATTAAGGTTAATTAATGGGCATAATATATGTGAACGTTAACTTTAAAGACATCCGTTAAAGCGGTTATAACTTCTGGTATTGGCAATTGACCCGGAAGTTTTAATAATCGGAGTCTTTTTTGAACCAACTGACCTTGAAGTTTATATTTTACAGGATGCTTTTGTAACTCGTCGATAAGAACATCTCTTACCTCTAAATGTCTCTCGACCGATCTGAATATAGTAAAAGAGAAAACACTTATATAATGAGTCTCCTCCCCCGCTGATTTCTGGGAAGAACCCAGGAGGAATGAAATCCAAAGAAGTATTTTCGGTGGGCGGGTTCTTCTATATTATCATTTACGGGAGATCGGGAGAGAGCATCGGCAACTATATTTTTGGGGCCCGATATATGACGTATGTCGAAGTCATATTCATAGAGCTCTTCCATAGTCCTAGCTAACCTTCCATCAACCAAACTCATATTTTGTAAATAGATGAGTGGCATATGGTCGGTATAAATAATGAATTTTATACCACGGAGGAAAGGTCTAAGGGATTTGACAGCCCAACGCAACGCAGTTAATTCCTTATCAATTACTCCATAATTCCTCTGAGCCCCATTAAAGGTCATGGAAATGAAAGCAATTGGTTTGCGTTCGCCGTCTTGGATTTGGGAAAAGGCAAGCACCAGCCCCGGGGTCTGAAGCATCTTCATGTAGCTCCATGGGAGAAACCTCTGGACTATAATCGGGGAACCCTAACAATGTGGGATTTACTAAGGCCTCCTTAAGTTGATCAAAGGCCTGCTGACACTCCGGCGTCCATTTAATGGATGCTACGACGCAGTCCTGGCATGATATTAGGCTACTGATTTGGAGAAACTAATCCTGGAATATGACGCCTTATAAAGTTTACATTCCCAGAACATGGACGTAAATTGGTTTTACCGTAGTGGGACAGGAATTCTAAAGCTGCTTGAGATTTTTCTGAGGGCAAGTTAACCTTTCCGGGATATATGGTGACTCAAGAATTCCACTCAGTACGTCCACAACGGGTTTTACTGGTTAACAGTTTGTAACCATTTCTTCTTGCTTATGCAGAAAGGACACGATTCCAGGTGGTTAGATGATCATCTATATTTTTACTGAGAATGATAATATCATAAATATACCATAACCTCGGACCATGGCAAGTCTTCCAACGCCAACCATCATACCACGTTGACATGTTGCTATGACCATTTTTTTTACACAAAGGCATTTTTTAAATTTACGTCTGTGCAAGGGTGGAAAAAGGCAGTTTTTTCAACACTCTCGGGCTCCATTGACACTTGATAATATCCACGGACCAGATCTATTGTTGTAAAATAGACATTACCGTACATATTATAAATCATATCTATTAGGTTAGGTAACGGGAAGGAATCGGTCTTAGTAACACTTTAATTTCCGGTAATCGATACATAATCGTAATTTACCGTCAGGTTTTCGGACCGGAACCACAGGAGCTGAATAAGGGGATTTACTAGGTCTAATAATATCCTGCTCAACAGTTCATGACATTGGTTTTCTATTTCTTGAGCCAAGGGACCCTGGAAACGACGTACTGGTAATCTCACAGGTCGACCAGTTTCTACCTCGATATTGTGGTTGTGATACTTAGTAGCCACTCAACGTCGTGGTCCACCGAAACTGAGAGCCGATATTTATGTTTTTTAATAATACTGCGATAATCGTTCTTTCGAGGTCAGAGATAGGAATATCCGCAAAGCAAAACTCCTCCTCCAACTTAGTGGGGACCATACGTCTGCTTTAAGGTTGATTTCGGAATTCGCCTCTACTGGCCTAGTATTAATTTGAATATCTTCTTCTTCCAAAGAACACAAGCTACCTACTACAGTACCCTTCCTAACATAATGAGGTGTATCGGAAGGATTAAATAGAGCGATCTTAACACGAATCTCGCAATCTAACAGTATGGTAAATTACGGATCCCACTTGGGCTCTGAATACTGGAAAACTACCCAAGCAGAGACTATCAGATGAAGGACAACTTACATCACCATCTGACAGGAAAACGGTGGAACATTTATGGAATAAGGTCGTCTTTATAAAAGGGGATGTTTTTTTCAATATATCCTTAGCTACGGATTCTATACAATCATTAGATCTATGTACTAATTCGCGTAGTTTAAGTCTGGGAGAAGTCATTTTCTTTAAAGCGCCAGCCCTAAACTAGCGAAAGCGTGCATAATTTCCTGGGGACCCAACAAAATGACGGTAGATACATTAATCATATCAGGGAAGTACAAGATTAACATTCAGTGTAGAAGTCCAATAGGTACTGAATGTCTCGACAGAACTGATGGCCATTAACGCTGTATATTACAGAAGGCCGTAAGGGTAAGTTCTTCATGTACGCCTCGGTGATTTCAGTGCTGATTAAACTAATTCCAGCTCCACTGTCCACCATACAACTATAGAAGCCTGAGCTGTTGGGAACCAAAGCGACTGAAACAATCAGAGGGTCCTCCTTGAAAGGAGTACAATGGACTACCATCGTCCGTAAGGGATTTCTAAGGGTTTATTCATTTCTAAGGGAGGTCGTTCGGAAGATTTCTCGGCAATAATTTTAGAAGTTTTAAAATTTTTTTTGTGCTCCATATCATACTGAGGGATTAAAGGGTTATTCTCCACCAGAGGACTCAAGTCCGGGAGACCAGGAGTTTTAAAGGGGGATCATACGCGCACTCATCATTAGTAGAAGGGTTTAAAAATTTTACTTGCAGTAGGGATGGTTCACTTGTTTGGAACGATGGAGGCTGTGATTGGTCGATTGATTTGAAGAATACGACCGGGAATATACTTTTCAAAGGGAACAGTTCTAAGGGAAGAAGGCTCGTGGTCATGATATGGGACTGGGGAGGAGCACTAAGGCGAACCTTCTCCAGCGTGAGGACCACGCAGAAGGACATACTACTACTTTTCTGATATTCGTAGGACGAGGAAGGAGCTTCTAGTATCGACAATTGGCTGATAGTGACCTTTCTTTGCAATAATGCATACTCCAGATAGTTTGTCACTCTTCATGGAGTGATGTTTTTCGCAGTAGTTACACAAACTTTCTCCTTTCAAAGCCTTAGGGCGAGAAGTGAATTCGGTTCAGGACGAAACTGCACTTATCCATGGTTCTGGTAATATTGGGTGGAGTCACGATAGGTAATCGAACTAGCATTATTTTTCGTTCTTGCGGATTACTTTTCTTTTAGGAGCCGGCGATGAATATTGTTTGGATTAGGTTTTTGTTTGTCTTGACGTTTTTGATGTAAACCTAGTCCATCGGTTAGTGCAGTATTTAATCGCGGACACGGATCAAAGATCCGTCTAGGTTCACTTTCACGCGGTCCTTTGGGCATAAGTTCTGATTTGTCGATTCAAAGTGATTAGTTTTGGGAATGAATTCGGGAAGCGATATTCTCCGCTATCTTAAGGAGTCCGCAAAACTTTCACTATATTTTTCCAGGAACTCTTACACTATAACCGTCAGCTCCATATTTTAATAATTGACTGACAAATATCTCAATATAAGGAGGCAAACTACATAGAAAACTATTCTAAGGGAATCATGATCTCTCATATCATATCCAGGATATGCTTGAAGCTAGGCGCTCTAACCGAAGGGCGAACATTTTGATGCTCTTGTTAGGGTATCGGTGCCGAATATTCTGTATTCTGTATTCTGTATTCTTTCTTCTTTCGTTCCTCATCACGAAACCAACACACAAGATTATCCCGTACAGAGAAGTATTCACGGTTGTCTCTTTTATGATTTCTCGGTATATGTTCAAGAATTTTCTCTAGTGTCGCAGCAGTCGTAACCATTGGGTGAGGGCATTAGGTAGTGGTGCTACAATAAGCCTTCAAAATCAGCCAGGTAGACTAAGAGATCTTGTTCCGATTCGTATTTAAACTTTCCAGGATCCACAACCTTAAGCTTCTGAGAGTTCTTGAGTAACTGAGTAAGAAGCACAATGGCTTCCTCCAGCATGTCAGTCTCTTTTTCATGTGTGGTCCTGAATACATGAAGGTTCATCATCGTCAGGAATACGACGCATAGGCAGTGGTTGGATATCCTCGTGGATACGACCAGAATGCGAGCTGAGATAGTCGAAACACATCTGGTGTCGGATTTGATGAAGGGAATTTTGTTCTGTTGAGCTGTTAGTAATCTATTATACTTCTTCTGAAAGTAGCCTCTCCTCTATTGATGGGTGGAGATTATTTGTTCTTTGGCTATTGGAATTTCGAGAGATTAGGTTGTTGAATAGTATGTTACTGGGGTATAAAATCATGCGACGAAGATTGGATTGGAGAATTGAAGGTCTTAGGAGACTTTGAAGTAGCATCAGATTAGGATTAGGAATAAGATTAGGATTAGGATTAAGATTAGGATTAGGAATAAGTTAGGATTAGAATGAAGTTGATTTCTAGAATTTTCCACATAGGGGGATTATGTAGAAAAGGCGTTGATCGTGGTTGAGGTTGGGAAACTAAAGGTTATACTCACGATCATAGAAAGAAGGTTGGTATTTTTAGGCATATGCACATAATGGGAATCAAATTTAGGTGGAATCCCTGAACTTGATCATGGGAACGTTGCTGTGTTCACTTACAAACTGTATCGCTTATCGATCAATTGCCTTTCATTAATACCTGTTTTTATGGAGTTTCGTTTAAATAAAGTACTCATCTGCAGGCTCAGTGGAACAGGTTGTCAGGT
>JABUQX010034476.1:12500-25000 GCA_015478945.1 Trachelipus rathkii | reverse complement strand
CTTTCATCAAACGAAAGTGCGTTAACTTCCTTGGTTCTCCTACTGACAAATCTTTCTGGCCTCTTGCCAAAAACATCTCTAGCAACTTCTGTAAATCTCCCTTTCCTCTTATGGTTCTGTTGTTAATTCTCCAACTGAAAAGGCCAATCTCTTCGGCCTCCTATTTTCCACTAACTCAACCCTAGACGATTCTGGCATATCTCTTCCTCCTCCTTCTCCTCTCAGGTGTCCTATGTCTTTACCTGTGATTACATTTGATCGGGTGGCCCAGATGGCATTCCTCCCCAAGTTTTGAAGGATAGGAAGACGGGTGGCCCAGATGGCATTTCCCCAAGTTTTGAGGGAGTGTGCTTCCGTGCTATCCCCGCCCCTCGTTCAACTATACTCTCTATGTCTCAATACTAGCACTTTCCCTCAGTGTTGGAAGCTCGCACATGTCCAACCTATTCCGAAAAAAGGAAGCCGCTCTGATCCTTCTAACTATCGCGCTATAGCTCTCACTTGTATTCTATCTAAGATCTTTGAAACCCTTCTCAACTTTCACTTCTTAGATTATCTGGAAACTCATTCCCTTCTTTCCGATAGCCAGTACGGCTTTCAGCGCTCGAGGTTCTTCTGGCGATATACTTTCCTTTTTAACGTATTTATGGTTTTCCGCCATTAGGAACTACGGGGAGACTTGCGTGGTGGCGCTTGACATATCCAAAGCATTTGACCGAGTATGGCACGCGTCACTGCTCTCCAAGCTCCCCTCCTTTGGGTTTCCTCTTTCTCTTTGCTTAATTATGTCTAGCTTTAGTTCAAATCTCTAAATATCGGCTGTTGTTGATGGGGCGACTTCTTCTTTTCTGTCAATAGTGGTGTTCCTCAGGGTTCTGTCTTATCTCCTACTTTTCATTAATGATCTTCTCACCTGCACATCTAACTCTATCCACTCATATACCGATGACTCAACCCTTCATTCTTCAACTCATTTCAGTTCTGCTTCCTCTTTTACTTCTAGAATTGCCTCTTGTCTTAATCTTTCCTATTTTTATCTGGATAGAATTTCCGGATGGGGTCGTCTCAACCTTGTGAAATTCAATTCTTTAAAAACCCAACTTCTGAAAATCTCCTTCTCTAAAAAACGTGGCTTTCCTATCTCTTTCAGGTTCTCTCGTCTCCTGTGACAATATAAACATCCTTGGCCTTAACATAAACAAAAAATGTCTTGGAAACCTCATGTCACAACGGTTGCTAGGGCGGCCTCAAAGAAACTGGGAGTTCTGTTTAGACTGCGAGACTTTTTTCTCTTCTCAGTTGCTCAGCTATACAAGGGTCTCATCCGCCCTTGTATGGGTACTGTTCTCACATCTTGGGGGGGCTCTGGCTTCTTGACTTTTTTGAATGAATTGAGTCAAAGGCCAAGACATAAACTGTTCTTTTGATTGCTTTATCTCTATTCTATAGGCACCCCAGCCGGCTTGAAGTGCTCGAGGGAACTTGTTGTTGCGTACCACCACCTTCTGGCAGCCCTCGTAGCACAAGGGAGTGCTGTATCTGTGTTGATATTGGTAACTCCAGGCTAGTTCGCTGTGGTGCTTCCTTCCCTTCCCGCCACCTCTGTTCTGTGGAATTCTTTTCCATCTTCTGTATGTCCTGCTGAATTTAATCTTCCTCACTTTAAAGCCTGCGTCTGTGCTCATCTGCGTAATTTGAGTTAGAGGATGAACTTTTGAGCTTACTACACCCCCTCCTTGAATAGGGGGCTCTGACTGTGAGTGGTGGTGACAACTGTAAAAAATCTTTAGGTGGGCAGATGTGGCAAATGAACTAAATTCCCTACTCACCCCATCCAAAACATCATTCAGATTATCCCAGAAATTGCACTCTTCAAAATTACTCTCAGATGGACCATATGTCGCCAACCACACATACTTTACTTATTCAAACTTATATTTAACCTTTAGAATTCTAGCACTCACACACACAAAATCTGGCATAGCTCTCTATCACAAGTCACTTATCAGAATTGCAAATCTTTCTATCCCCTCTCATTCCTTTCCCTTAACTACAAACACATTTCACACCACACCACTCATTTTCACCGTTTCCTTCCATCTTTGTTTCAGTCACAGCTAGCAAATCAAATTTGCCCTTTCTTAATACATCCATCACCTCTCTCCTCCCAACATTTATTCCTCTGACATTCCATGTATTCCTTACGATTCATACATTTTTCGCTGAAAATGGGATGCCGATGACGGCGATCACGACCTTCTTTGAGCCATGCATTAGCATTCCTGGCAAAAGATAAGTGGTAATAGTAGCCAGCCCAACTACCACCACATCCCCTTGGTTGCCTTCTACGACCACATGGGTTATCTGATCTCAGCAATTTTTCCCCCCACATAGGGATATAAGGGATAGGGATGTCTGTAAGATGTTGTCTAGAAGAGGAGTGTGGATATAAGTATGTGTATATGATATGTGGATAAAAGATGGTGTCTCTAAGATGTCTGGAGGATGAGTGTGGATATGAACGCAGAACAGAAAGGCGAACCATTAGGCACTGGAATGTCATACATGCCATAATCAAAATGGAATATATATATATATATATATATATATATATATATATATATATATATATATATATATATATATATATATATATATATATATATATATATATATATATATATATATATATATATATATATTATTGAATTTCAATATTATCCAAAATTCTTCATATTTGTTCAATTAATCGGCAAAATAATCGGCAGATGACGATGACGATTTAAAAAAAATATGCCGATTTTTGCCGATGACGATTAATCGTCCCATCACTAATATATATATATATATATATATATATATATATATATATATATATATATATATATATATATATATATATATATATATATATATATATATATATATATAATAAAGTAGTGTTAGGTAATATGCACTAGGATTACAGTAGCAATACTAGGGAAGCAAGGTTATGATAAGGTTTATTAAGTATAGTTAGATTAAGGACAAACTTTTTAATTAACGCTACTTAAAACTCATCATAACCTTGCCTTCCTAATATTATTACAATCTTAAGCTATATTTCCTAATACTACTGTGATCATTCTTTAGCAGAGATAACCCTACCTATCAATATATATATATATATATATATATATATATATATATAATTTGTATATATATATATATATATATATATATATATATATATATATATATATAACATTATTTGGTCTTTACACACATATATAAATAAACAAAAAATATACAGTTAAAGGATACTTTATTTCTAAATTCTTAATATACGGTATATATGAGCTATTATAATAATTTTTAAAAATTTTTATATTTATTCTGCACAAATGAAATTTAGACCTTTTTTTTTAACTCACTTCTGTACATTTTAAGTATATAGCTTCAATAAAGCTAGAATAAAGAGTAATTGGACAGAAGCCGACTATTACTAACATTGATCAAATTATAGTAAACTTATGGTTGACTCAGCTTTTCAAGGTTATATTTAGAAATGCAGCCTAATTTATAACTTGATCAACGTCAGATTAGGTAGTTGGATTCATTTTGAATCCATTGCAATTTATGGTAGGCATTTTTGACAATCCTTTGGGGTAGGCCCTATTGGTAACTTGCTTTTACATATTAGCATAGATGACATTTGTTTATAATTTAATTTAATGTATGTTGCATATTTAATTATATATATTTGGGTTATGTGTATGATGAAAATTTAAATCTTTACAGAGCCATACAAAAGAAATGATAACCTTGAAACCAATTTCTTTTTGACGGAATAGTTCTGAAAGGCCCATTGCGCTATATATTATTATGCTCTTATATCCTACTGGTCTCCCCTTGCCAAAAAACAGTACTGCACTCTTATTCAAAAAGGCGTCCACATGATCCATTTTCTTAAAATCGTATGAAGTCAGAGTGCATGTCAAATATCGGCCTACGTTTTCCTTTTCAATATATATAAAAAAAACTATTAACAGCTAATTAATTTATTAGCCCTTAACTTAGTATTTTAAGAACAACTTTTACTAAAACTTGTTTTAACAAGAGTATTTAATTTAAGGAGTATTTAATTGGTATTACGATGAAGAGTATTGCAAAAGTTATAAGACGCTCAACTCTATTATGTTTATTACCTTTACGTTTCGTAATTCTACTCGAAGAGATATTTCGCCTTCTGTTTGAGCCCAATACACAAACGGACTCAATTTAATTTTTTCCTCCATTTTTCAAGCCTTAAAATCATATAAAAATGTAGAGATCATGAAGTCTTTTTGATTCAACAAACATCAGCTTTTCACAAATGATTTTTAATCTTCTTGAACAATATTTGGGAAATTTTGAATTGAAAAACACAGCGTATAGAAAAGAATAGTAGCTTATGAGTTTTAAACACAAATTTCATTGTGATTCTAAAATCTAAATGAGAATCCTAACCCCGTGGTCCTAGACGACCAATCATAGCTACTCACTTATCAGCTTGTCACTGATTGTGGTTGTCAAATACAGCATAATATAGATATCATATAATCAAAATTATAGTACTTCAATGTCAGTCCAATGCTATAATTTTCAAACCATTTTGTGTGTGTACTTTTTCGCGGCAAAATTTACATCCTGAAAGTAAAAAGAAAATTTAATATGGCTTCGTTATATATCAAGTTTATTTTTATTATCACAAATATTTTTAGTATTTTATCGTCGGTACAATTTTTTAGTGTATATCATCATATATTATGCAATATGTTTTTAAGTATCTAATTTCGAAAAGGCTATAAAGAGGAGAATTACAATTAAAAAGGAATTTAGAAATTTGTCTGCTGTTGACAAATCACAACATTGCTTACATTTTGATGTAGGCAAATGAAGGCGCTTTCGAAAACAGCCGTTGAAAATTGCAAATTTTGAAGAGCAAATCCAAAATTTTCGATAATTTTCATATAAAAATAGTATATTTATATAAATACAGCATCCTAATAAATATATATAATTTTTTTTAAATGAAAATATATTTAAATACTAAAATGATTTAATAATATATATATATATATATATATATAATATATATATATATATTTATATATATATATATATATATATGAGGTAGTCAAGGCAGGGACGTCTTACCCGCCCCATAATTTCTCGTAATGAAAGTTATTAGAGAGTACTTAATTATTCTTTACTTTCATAATTTTATCTGTTAAGGAAACTAAAAATGAAATTCCATACTACTTTAAAAGATTAAATAAAATTGAAAAGTTGAAAAAGTAAAATTTAGTTTGCTTTAAACAGAAAAATTATTTTCATTATCAAAATAGAAAAGTCTGAGTAGAAGAGTAGTAGTAAGTAATGAAAATTTTATTATCAATACAGAAAAGGCTTTGCAGAAGGGCTTTCATAAGTAATGAATATTTTATTATCAATACAGAAAAGGCTTTTCATAATCACTTTCATAAGTAATGAAAATTTTATTTTCAATACATAATATTCTCTGTAGAAGGACTCTAAAAACGAATGAATATCCAATACTACTCTTTAACTTTGCAGAAAAATTGTTAATTAAAATTAAAAATAAAAAGGACAAATTCATATTCTATAATCTCAATGAGACAAAGGTTGCAACACAAGGGTTTGTGGTCAGTATGGTGCCATTCTTTCAAGAGCTTTTCTTTAACTGTGTAAGTCACAAATCAAACCTTGCTGTGAACGATTTGAATTCTGTTTTACAAAAAATCCCCAGTAAAGGATATAATTAACTCCCTTCGTGAATCTGTTCTTCGAAGAAGGAATGTTCCAAATATTGAGACACTTTGGTCTTATAAATACAAAAGTATTCCATATTCAAATTCAAGAAAATTTTTTTTGTCATCTTTCAAGGGCTCAAAGGTTATTAGAAGGCAATAACAATGCAACGAAAAGTGCTGTCTTTATTAACAAAGTATCGGCTCATTATCAGTGTACTCAAGCGTTCCGATAGCAAACCCTACTCTGTTCCCTCTTGCTGTCTTTATCCTCAATTTTCAGTCAAAGGCGGTGGTGGTTGTGCTTATATGTACGAAAAGATGTTGTTTGTTCTCGTGTCTCTGATTTTAAGTCTTCTGATATTTTATACGTTATGTCTCAAGTTATATTGTCAATCTACTGCTAAATTCGTCTGTTCTTTATATCTGTCTCTTAGCTCAACTGACTCTTACATTTTTCGACTACTTAAATTCCAAATAAGAACACATACTCTCTTACTCTCCTTTCTCTGACATCTTCATTCTTGGTGATTTCAACGTTCACCACTGACAATGGCTTAAATTTAATTCTTAAGCTAAAGTTGGTGAACTTGCCTACTATTTTTCTATCCAGAATGACCTTGATCAGTTGGTGCAGCTCAGTATTTGTATCTCTGGTCATCTTGGGGATGAACCCAACATTCTACACCTTTTCTTAACTTAGACAATAGTATCTTTTTCCGTATTATATTAACCTCTTTCCTCCTCTAGGTTCCTCCAATCTCTTTCCTATCTCTGCATCCTGCTCTAACTTTATAAATCTTCAGTAAGAAAGACTCCCGAATTTGGCAAAAAACGTTTTTGGCAATACGGTACTACAAACTGATCGAACTTGCGGCAGCATTTTTTTTTTATTTCCCATAGAATGATTACCGCTTCGATCGGTGGATGGAGTCCATTAGGAGTGTGGAGAAGGCATAACAAAGCCAACTCTCTCTTAAATGGAGGCGTAAATTCCATATTCTTTCCTTTCAACTAAAACTAGAAAACCTTGGTTAATTCTGCTTGTTCTCGTGTTATTCGCCAAATAGACTCAGTCTTCAGGAATTTATCATCAAATTCCAGAAACTTATGTAGTTTATATTTCATCCCTGAGTCGTGCAAAATTTATTCTCCATAACACAAACTTTTTCTCCATAGAAAGGGCAATAATCTTTTAGTTTCTCTTCCTCACTCTCTTTCTGGCATTTGCAAAAAAAAATGTCAACTTTAACTTTACTTCCTATATTTCCCTCCTCTAGTATCTACCGACGGTACCGCTGACGCTTTGCCTTCTGATAAAGCTGAAATTTTAGCTTAAACCTTTACCTCTAATTCCATCTTAGACGATTTCGGTGCTATTCCACCCTTTACAACTCAATTATTTCTAATATTGTAATTTCTTATAAAGATGTTATTTCTACTCTCTCAGAGCTTAACACTAAGAAGGTGTATGGTTCTGAGGGTATTCCTCCTGTAATTTTCAAAATTTGAGCCTCCGAGCTTGCATCCTGCCTTGAGAAACTATTTCGCCTCTGTCTTTCCACTTCAACCTTCCTCCCCTCTAATGGAAACGTGCTCCTAATCATTCTGTGCCGAAAAGGGGGACCCTCCCCTCTCAACCATTAAACTATCGTCCTATCTCTAACCTCCGTTCTTTCTTAAGTTTTCGCATCTATCCTTAACTAAAAGATTTGGAAACATCCCAGTTCTTCTAATCTTATTTCTGATCGCCAGTATGGCTTTTGCAAGAAACGTTTCACTGATAATCTTTTTTCCCATTCCTCCGATTCTTGGTTTCTCAGTCCTTTGGCATTTCGGTGAATCTGATGTTTTAATATCTAAACTTCTCTGTTTGGAGTTGGGTGTCTATTTTTCTCTCTGATTTCCTTTCCGGTCGTTCTATAGCAGCTGTTCTAGACAGCCACCGTTCATCCTTTAAATCTATAAACAATGGTGTTTCTCAGGGTTATGTACTATGCCCAATATATTCAACTCTTTTTCTACTTTTCACTAATGACCATCTCTCTATTATTTTATCACATATCTACTCCTATGCTGACAACTCCACCATTTATTATTCCTTTTATTTTGAATGATGTCCCACCCAACAGCAATTAGCCAATACTATGAGGGTGGCATTTGAACAACTAATATCCAAATATTTCTCGAATTTATAATTGTTATATAGAGAACAAGGTTGTTTTCAAAACCTCAAAAACTCAATTCCTTCACACTTCAACTTCACATAATCTTCCACATAACTATAACATCTTCGAAAGTATACAACTCAAACCTTCGTCTGTCCTTAATATTCTTGATGTTTCTTTTCCCCCGTGATCTTTCTAGAAGAATTACAGTACTTCTCTTTCTAAGCAAGCTCATAAGATGTTGAGTTGTCCGAGACGATTTCAGAATTTCTTTCGGCCACTAAAGTTGCTTACTCTTCATAGGGGTGTCGTTCGCACTTGTATGGAGCATGCCTCACACATTTGTGATGGTTCCATTCACATAGCTGTCCTTGAAGAGGTGGAATCAATTGTTTTTGTTTTATTAGCTCTTCTGCTCTCAATAACTCTTTTCAGTATCTTCCTGCTCGTCGAACCTTTGGTCAATCTCTTTATTCTCTCACTATTACAATGGACACTGCTCTCCTCCTGAACTCTCTAGCCACACACCTTCTCTATTGAGAGGGGACTGTGCATCATTCTTTTCTACAGTCTCATCCTTTCTCTGGATAACTCTCTTACCTCTGAATTATGCTCAGTTTTACATGTACTCCACTCGTTAAGTCTGAAACACACTCCCTTTTATGTTTTCCAATCTGCCTTTACACACAATATATATTATATATATAATATAAGTATATATACTATAATATATATATATATATTATATATAATCTATATATATATATTATGATTATATATTATATAATATTTATATATATATATATATATATATATATATTATAATATATATATATATATATAATATATATCTATAGGAGCAATAGGGAGCACACGGTGGTTTATGCGGATGATGCGCAGTGATAATCATCAGAAAGCTCAAGACACTGCAAAGCTGTGAATAGGTGAATGAGGTTCAGAAGTCAAGGAATTGAAATAAAACAGAGAGGAAACGGAAAATGGTGATCGCAAGAGAGCGGAAGAGATGTAGTGAAATATAGAAGAGACTCAGCTTAAACAAAGACGATTTTAGTATTTGGCACGTGTGATGTGAGAATTCAAGGAAGACAAAGACCTGTGTGAAAAAAAAAGAGAATAGGGAAATTCTCAGAGAATGTCGGAATATTATACCCGTTGCTAAAGGAGAAGGGATACCAACAGAAGTTAAAATATTAAAATATAAAACAAGTTCTGTAAAGCAAATTGTATGGATCAGACTGCTAGACAATGAACATGGTGCAAAAAAAGCAGAATAGAAACTGCGGAGATGAGAGTGGTTAGGATCATTAAGGGCGAATCTTTGAAATACTGAATGGGAAGGGAGCTGGTGAGGAGACTGGAGAGAACTGGGAGTGATACCGGTTTTGGAATGAGGGGAGAGAAACCAGCTAAGATGGTTTGGACAAGTGAAAAGTATGAAAAATGGGAAGATATTAAGGAGATTAATGCGATTAAAATCAGAGGAGGACGACCAGCAGGAAGACGAGGAGAGATGGCTGGAATCGCTGGTGGAGGCTATACAGCGAAAAGGCAAGCCGGTGGAGGAAGTACAGGAGGAACAAAAATTTGAAGACGGAGATGCGTGGAGAATATTCTGAAGGAGTAGCACCTGACAGGCACAGCCTAACAGGGTGGATGGATGGTATCAAAATAGATCAACACTACATAATACTATATATATACTTATAATTATTATCATCTATTTTAATAGGTATATATATATATATAATATATATATATATACTATATATTATAAATATATATAAATTATAATATATATATATATATATATATATATATATATTATATATATATATAATTATTAAATTATTTTGAAATTTAAATTCCCCCCCCCCCCCATTTTACTTTAGCCCCTAGGAACAATTTTAAAAAGAAATTTTCTAATGTAGGATATTTTACTAGTCTGTGCAATTATCTACATTACATTCTCGTAATTATATTTTTATGAATTAAATTTTTTCGAATAAGATGATTATTTAGATTAAATATCAAATACATGCTACGTCAAATTCTACCTAATGTATTAAAAATGCTACGACCAGACCAATAAATGAATAGAAAAAGCGTCAATTTCTTGATAATGTATCTAGATGTTCAGCCCCTTCAACCGACTACTGAATCGATCCTACATTAAGAATTTTCTCTCCATAGCTCGATTGGCCTTATGAACATGTTGCAAATTCTGCTTGGTTAATTCAAAATATATTTGAAAAGTTTTATTTAGTTTCTTTATCAAGTTTTGGTGTGAGATAGTGCTAAATAATACTTAATTTAGGCTAGCTAAAGAAAAAAAGAATGCAGGCTTTCATATTTATAAAACTAAGTAGACTAACTAGAATTTGGACTTTTATAACAGATTATGACTGCTCACGGGCTGAGCCCTTTTCAAGGAAGGGGCAGAAAAAATGAAAGAGAACCCACCCAAGCTCTAGCACAATGCATATCCCTGGTGTGATCGCAATCGCTGGCTTTAAAGAAAGCAAGATTTAACACACCAGGAAAATAAATGGAAAAAGCAAGGAATTGCTCAGAACCAAGGTAGCTGGAAAGGAGATATCACATCGTGCAAGTCTAGAGTTACCAATCTCCACACAAAATTATTGTGAAAACAAGGCATTCCTTGTGCTACTACTACTAGTGCTCCACGTTAGTGGTGAAATACTGGTAGTCAATTCCCTCGAAATTAGCAAAACGGATTATGCTAACTTTACTGGAAAGTTAAAAAGAAATTTAAAAATTAACTATTATAGTAATTAATTTAAACTTCTATTATCATACAGTATATTGTATTATAAATATTTGTTAAATTTTCTGTCTCATTGTAGAGGAAACCTAAGTGTTTCACAGATTTAATTGGGAATATCACAATGTAAAATAAAATTTACAAATTGTACTTAGTTATTTATTACATAATTTTATCTGTAATTAAAAATCTTATGATGAATTTATCTGAAAAATTCTCAAGAAATCCTTCATTTTCTTAACATCCTTCACTGGACTCCACTGATCTATTTTTATATACTTATCCAACTCAATAACATGCTCAAATTACCTTAATCCTATTTGAATTCTTCACTTTCATTAAACATTTTTCGTACTTTCAGTGAAATCGTGATACATCCAAACTTTCATCTCTAATCTGTTCAATTATACTTCCATATCGTTCTAAAATATTATATCTCTGATACCGTACATATGAAAAACAATAATAGATAAACTAGTCTTATAACCATGCCAATAGAAAATCCAAAAATGAACTTCAAATATCAGTTACATAAGATGCAGATTTGAATTTATCTAGTGTGTGGGTTATAAGACATTTTTTTTAACCGTTATCGTTTAAATTACCATTTTATAAATTAAAACTTCCTCTATTGATAACCTCGTCTTGCTTTCTTTGTCATCTTCGGTACATTTCTTTATGCTTTTAACGCCGTCTATATTGTTTCATTTCTGTCTAAATTCGAAGTCTTAGGCATGCTTAAATATATAGCCATCGGGTTCTGCATTCTTTTCAAAAGAGTAATTAATGGTGGACATATTTTGCAAAACAAACATGTATATATATTTAGTTCATTTGAATACTGAAAACAGTTTATATTCTAACAACTCAGTAAGAAGAGATTTAAAATATACATGTTATGTGATTCCTCTCTCTCTCTCTCTCTCTCTCTCTCTCTCTCTCTCTCTCTCTCTCTCTCTCTCTCTCTCTCTCTCTCTCTCTCTCTCTCTCTCTAAATGAATTGACGGACAAAGAAGAAACAGGTTTCATTTTCAAGGAACATATGCAATTTTCTTATAATATATATATATATATATATATATATATATATATTATGTAGTATATATATGTATACTATGTCTACATTATATAATATTTTATAGACATTATATGAATTTATATAATATTATATATATAATATAATATATATAGTATATCTATATATATCATATATATATATTATTTGTCATATATATCATTGTCTACTTTATTATATATATATTATAGGAATGTGTTATAGGTATGTATTTATTTTTTAGATTTTTTTTTTTTTTTGGTAGATCGTTAGTAAATAAAATTTATATTAACTTTTAATTGTTAATGATGCATGGCACACAAACATTTGTCTATTGAGGGGATCCGCTTTCCGACACGCAAATGCTGGAAAAATAATAAAATATAGCTTCAGTATCACAAGTTTATAAAGCCTATTAAATAAATTAAAAAATAAATAAAAAATTAATAAAATTAAAAACAAAAAAAATTAAATAAAAATGAAAAAAATAACAAATTAAAGAAAAAATTAAAATAAATAAATAAAAATAAATATGAAATTTCAAGACCAACTTTTTTCAGGTTCATTTTTCGAACTTCTTTTGTTTACGTTTTTTTACGGATCATTACAAACTTTATATATATATACGTATATATATTAATATATATATATGAACTATACTCATATAATTATTATACTTATAA
>JABUQX010034476.1:0-7500 GCA_015478945.1 Trachelipus rathkii | reverse complement strand
TTATCAGACTATTTGACTAGGTTTTAATTTTTTAAAAATCCAGGTAATAAAATAAAAATAAAAAAGTTGAATCTGTATATATTTAATTTTTTTTTTTTTTTTTTTTTTTTTAAATTTGACAAGCACATTTTTTTTTAAAATTAGTATATACTTTTCATAATTTTTTTAATCTATTGAACTTGACAAGAAATTCAAAACATTAATATTTATTATCTTTATTTTTTTCAGTATTAATAATATTGTCCTAATTACAGCTAATTGTTATAATATGAAATTAGTAATAGCTTATCGTACTTTTTAGGGGAATAACGCGCGATAAAGGAATAATTGCTTTAATGGGTAATATTGAAGTCTTGGGGCGTCAGCTGATTCATACATATATTGATGCCTTGGTAAAACATTCATGGCTATTAAAAAGGTAATATGTATCGGAGGGGTTGTCATACCTCTTCGTTTTAATGAAATATGGATTGTTTGCCAAACCTAACTAAGGAATTTATTATGTTTTCATGCAGGCAAGACAAAAAAATTGCCAACTTATATATATATATTTTTTTTAAAAAACATTTAATAGAATACCAAAAATACATATCTAGTTGACTAAAGATTTTCTCCTGCGAAGCGGAGCAAAAATTTCCTACCAAATAGGTCTCTCTCTCTCTCTCTCTCTCTCTCTCTCTCTCTCTCTCTCTCTCTCTCTCTCTCTCTCTCTCTCTCTCTCTCTCTCTCTCAAAAGTAATAATTTAATAAATTAGAAAAAAATAAAATTTAAATTCCCGGCATGTCCCTCGTGACGCTTATGAAATGCCTTGGGGAGGTGTAAGCAGGCGATAAATCATCGGCTTTGTACAGTTCGAAATTTTTGAAAGTGTTCATCATCTTCATCATCATCATTCCATCATCATCATCATCATCATCATCATCATCATCATCATCATCATCATCATCATCATCGTCATCATCATCATCATAATATGACATATCATCGCTGTATATAAAATCAAAAGAAAACAATGAATAATTATACTCTGTAAGTTACATTTACATGTAACGATGTATTTATTTTAATATATTTATGCACCATAACATATGTGTACCTAATGTGCATGTTGGTATTTTTAACAAGAAATAAATTTGGTTTGACACGGGTTTTTTTCTGGTTTTCATAGTTTTTTATTGTTTCTTTTTATGTAGGAAAAAATTCTATGAATTTTGCTATTGCCAGCCGGAACCTCTAAAAGAAAAACGATATATATAATATATATATATATATTATATATATATATATACATATATAGTATATATATATATATATAATATATATATATTATATTATATAATATATATATAATTATATATATATATATATATATAATATATATATATATATATATATATATATATATATAGATAAGTCTGTTATCTGCCTCCACATCCATATATACATATCGATTGCATGTATTCAAACACATTTCATAAAAGTCAAATAAACTGTGTAGAGTCAAATTTAAACTATAGTAATAAAAGAGCTTCACACCTTTAAAAATATTTATAAAAAAACCAAAAGTTTAAATCTATTGTAAACTAACACAACATAACCGTTACTTAAACGTATCAGTAACCCTTACTTAACAAATTTTTTTTTATATCTATTATATTATTTCACCACTTTGCATTGTTTAAAAAGGAAAATATACATGCTTCTGTCACCATGCGCGCTCTTGTACATTTTGTTCGATAACCTAAGTTATAAAAAAAAATTGACAAGCTTAATTGGAAGCAGATAGTGGACAAGAGCAATTTTACATATATATTATACTATATATATAATTATATTATATATATAAATATACTATATATACTTATATATATAATATATATATATATATACTAATTATATATAATATATATATTAATATATAGTTATATAATATTATAATATATATAATATATATTATCATATATATATATAGATATATATTATGTCCATATAGGGCCCTGTTGTCTGTGTTACGCTTGGGGTCAGTATCTTGACAACTTTTTTTGTTTTTTTTAAATATATTGCCACTATATGATACCAACAATGAATTTAAGTGGTAACGGCATGATTCAAAAGTTCATAATATTTAAAATAATTTTTAAAAAAAATCACAAATTTATTAAATATTGATTCTAAAATGAAAAATCTCTCAAAAACTACGACACTTACAGAAAACCCAACTTTACATATTAGGAATCAGCGTTATAAAGCTTATTACAAAAATGTAAAAAAAAACAAAACAAAAAAAAACATTTTTTTTTCATAAATTAGAAACTATCGAAAAGTACGCACTTACAGAAAAACAATTACATATTTGGAATCAGCGTATAAAGCTTATTACAAATATGTAAAAAAATAAATAAAAAATAAAAAAAAATAAAAAAATAAATAGGGATCCAGGGGGGACGGGGACAGAGGGGGGGACGTTTTCCATACCCGTAGGGAGGGGCGGAGGAACCCGCGACAACCCAAATACCAAAGAGCGGTTGTTCCGGAGAGCCCCTCCCCGAGGGGGGGGAAATAGTCCTCCTGGCGTTTCCCCCGAGAAGGCCGAGAGACCCGACTCCTCCCATTTTTGCTTTACCATTGCGGTATTCCTTAGTTAAAAAAAAAATTAAAAAATAAAAAAGTATACGATCCGTAAAACGTAACTGGTACTTATATAAAAATTATTTTTACTTCATAAATATCGAAATAATGATTCTTCATTGTTGGTATCATATAGTAGCAATATATTAAAAAAAAAAAAAAAAAAAAAAAATCAAAACTGACCCAAGCGAAAAACAGAAAAGGTCATATATATATATATATATATATATATATATATATATAATATATAATATATATATATATATATATATATATATATATATAATAAAATAATTATATAATATTATATATATATAATATATATATATTATATATATATACTATATTATATATATAATATATACTATATATAATATATATTATTCTCCCTTGATAAAAGTTTCATAAAATTTAGTTGATTAATAGATATTTAACTGCCGAGTATTTAAACATACATTTATATTAGAAGAGGAGAGAGAGAGAGAGAGAGAGAGAGAGGAGAAGACGAGAGAAGAGAGAGAAGAGAGAGGAGAAGAGACGAGACGAGAGAGGAGAGCAGAGAGAGAGAGAGAGAGAGAGATTTTGTTTTACTTTCTCGACAATACTTTCTTTTTCAACAATTTTCCATAAGAATGCTGATTAAATTCGACGGAATAGGCTTGATGATAAATTTTTATTGCTTGCTGATAAATAAAAGCATGACATAAATCCTAAAATTATTAAATGTGTGCTTAATATAGGTATAAAATCTTTGATTTTAGTCTGTTAGGACATTTTTTTGGTAATAGTCAGATCTTAGGTGTAATTCCTTATTCAGATATCAAAGTATTTTAGAAACAGATAATCGATTTTATAATATTCCCATCAATCCAAATCAAACCATCCCATTGAAGAATGTGTTCGAATTCATGCAATCGATATTAAAAAAACATTTACACAAATAAAAAATATTTTAGTACGTTATATATACTATATATATATATAGTATATATATTATAGATATATATATACTATAATATGAAATATATATATATATATATATATATATTATATATTATATAGTAATATATATATAATATATTATATAGTATATATAATTATATACTATATATATATATATATATATACCATACTATACTTATATACTATATTAATATATATATAGATATAAAAAACGGCAAAATTGTTGTATGTGCGTGAAGTGTGATAACTGCATCACATTTAACATAAATTGAAAAAATATTCAAATTTACACTAGCTATTGCGCCTATTGATACGGTACTACAAAATACTAATGTAATTTTTGCTAATAAGACCACAAAAATTAACACTGGTAATACTCAATCTTAGTAGTAAATGTACACTAGTGAGGCGTAGATATAGTATAGTATTGCGCGTACTATAGCATACGACAGACCGCTTGTTGATAGCTGAGCTTATCCGTATCAATAGTTAGTACGCGGCGCGAGGCGGTGCCGGGCAGTTGTACTTATACTCACTGATGACTAATATACCGTAGCCGCGCACAGCAAGGCCATATTTGTAAAAATAACTGAGTGAGTATACTGTAGTCATTGCTACTATATTCATTTGACCCTAGACTGGGTGTTCGAGGTAGTTATCTCTTCTGTCATAAAGAAAAAAATAGATCCAAGGCAAAAGTAGCTTATATTTATGGATACGAATATTAATCATATCTCACACGAATAAATAAAATTTAATTAATAATCTCGAAGTGCTAAATATTTCTCGTTTTATGGAAGTAATAAGTTATATGTCTTAAACCGAATTCAATTAACATACCAAAGATATTTACCGTTGTATGTAGCTTAACAAATAAATACTTAATTTAAAGCTCTTGATTAACTTATCATATCGCTTGTGCATATCTCTTAGATGATTTAGACTATATAATAATCCGCGTCAAACTGAGTCACATAAATATACTCATTTCAAATCTACTACTTTTAACAATATATTCTAACGTGATAATGTAAGCCCAATAAGTCCTGTATTTACTTTAAAAGGTATAATCCGAAATCAAAATATGATAATTAATAATATAATATATAATAACTTATATTAATATATATATATATCTTTAATATATCATATATATCATAATATATATATATTACTATATAGAATTTTAATATATAATATTATATATTAATAATAATATTAGTGATGTAGAGCGAATATATATACGCATCATAGCAAAATATATCATTAATAGGCATATTCTTATTTTTCAATCTGATCATCGTAGCTAAAGTTTTAAATGGATCGGTTCTTTTTAAGAGTTGTACTAAAAAGGATCAAAATAGGGAAATGAATGACTATGATATTTTGAAATAGTAGATACAAGGAAGATGTCACTCACAAATTGACTATATATATTATTTAATATAAGCAATATCATATTATTTATATAGATATCTTGTACTCGCTGATTTAAATAATATATATATATATATATTTAATATACTAATATATATATATATATAATATACCTATATGGAGGTAAAATTACAGATAATATGCTTAATAAGTTAATTAGGATCTGTCTAGGATAAAATAATAATCGTAATATCTGAGTAGTGAATTACCTAATAAAACCCTTGAATATACCCCATTATTTTTTTATTTTATTTTTAAATACGTTATGAAATATATGAACATAATTAATCAAAAAAGTGATAATAGGTTCAAGGAAGAGTTGGTAGATTAGTACGTGTAAGCATTAAGTTCTCAGAGTTAGTTAATTTAATATAAGCGTGGGTTTCAAATCAACAATAAAATTAAGAATTAATGATTTAGAAATGAAAAGCTATCAAGGAATTTGTAATTTGAAAAATAATCGAACTAATCCATAACATATAAAATACAAGGTATATATAACTAAACATACTTTATTATATCCTACATCCCCTCTATAATAGTAACAACATCTTACAAGGACATCCCTTATCCCCTATAATATTGACCCTATATAAATTAGTGTTGAGGCGTGAGAGAAAAATAATTGGCTGATAGATACGTATTAAATTAGATCCTAGCGTGTCGAATTAGAAAAGGCAACTAAGTGATGGTGTAGTTGGGTTGGCTGGCCCACTACCACTTTATCTTTTGCCAGGATTGCTAAATGCATGGCTCAAGGGTCAATAAAAGTCAGTAGTAGATCGCCTAGTTCATCTGAATCACCATCCCTATCTTTCGGCGAAAAATTGTATGAATCGTTTTAATGAATATCTGGTAAAATGTGAAATAAAGAGTATATTTAAATGTTGAGGAGGAGATAATAGGTGAATAATGGATATTATTAGAAAGGCAAATATTATTAATTGTGCTTAATCTAGTATGACTATAAACATATAAAGTATGTGAAATAAGGATACAGTGAAAATGATTAAAGGATTGAGTGGTTGCTGAATAAATGTTGTTTAGTGTTGGTGAGTGTGTGAAACAGGTGAAATAGAGAGGTTGTGGTATATAGATAGAATTTGCTAATTCTGAAATAAAGTGTACTTGGAAATGATTAGAAAGAACAATATTGCCAGTAATTTTGTGTGCTGTGATAAATCAACCAGTGACTAATAGATATTCTAAGTTAAATATATATTAGATATGAAATAAAAAAGATAATAATAGTAAAAATAAGTATAATGTGTGGGTGCGAGTTATGGAGAGAGTCATGAAGAGCTAATTTTGAAGAGGTGCTAAAATTTCTGGATAATTCTGAATAGATTTTGGATGGGGGTAGTTAGTAAAAATATTTTAGTTACCTTATTATGCTCAACATCTGCACCACCTAAAGTAATTTATTTTTAAGTTGTTCTAATCATACCAACTTCCAGTACAGTTTCAGAGGCCCTATCTCAGGAGGGGTTAAATGTATATAATATATTAATAATTGTAGTATGACCTCAAAAGTTACATCCATCCTATTAATAAATCTAAATACGCAGATTGAGCACAGACGCAGGCATTTAAATGAGTGAAAGATAAATAATAATTTACAGTACTGAGAGCATAACAGTAAAGATAGGTAAAACATGAATATCCATCAAGTGAACAGTAATATATTATAATATATATACTAAGGATCTATAAAGGCCGGAATCATATAGTAGCATCTAAATTTCGAAGAATAATTAAATACTATTGACCGAATGTTTCTGAACCAGCACAACACTATTAACTAAACGCAATTATTGTTCCCAAAAAAAAAATATAAATGAGCACCGCAGCCCGGGAAGGGAGGAAGCACTACAGCGAACTAGCCTCGAGTTTACCAAAAATCAACACTAAGCAATTAACATGCACTCCTTGTTGATCAGACGAACCGTTTGTCGTCTAAAATGTTTAAACATATAAGTTTATAAGCCCCAAATATTTAAAAATAATTATGTTGATGTTACGTGACAATATTATGTAATATTAATGTTACTACTTAATTATAACATTATTTTCCAATTTACTCGAAGCATCTTTAGCCGCTGGGGGCCTATAGAATAGAATGTATATTAATAGCAATTCTCAAATATTAATTATGAACAGATTATTATATTAAAATGCCTCCTTTTATGTAGCCTTATTAATGATCACGTACTTCTCATATTCAAAAGCCATGGAGAAGCCAAGTAGCCCCCCCACCAAGATATTAGTTAAAGCGTAGCTCATCGTGTTTCTCTGTATTAACTCCTATTTCCGCGCCTTAGTTCTAAAGCTCTCTAAGCAAGCACGGATTGAGACCCTGTAAAGTCACCACGCACTGGAGCAAAAGCTAGACATAAGAGTAAAAAAGTCTCGCAAGTCTAAATTCAGATTCACTCCCCATGTATTCATTATTGCATCCGGCCTCGCATCTC
>JABUQX010034475.1:0-21158 GCA_015478945.1 Trachelipus rathkii | reverse complement strand
CTGTAGGGTTGATTTAGGCTGTGATAGACTGGTACTGAAGGGTATGATGGAAGGATATGAGGGGAGAGAAGGAGTCACTTGTGGTACTGAGCCTTATGTAGATTTGGGTTGTGCAGTACTAGAATACGCTTCCAAATAGAGGGCGCTTAAAATAATTTATAAGAGAATTATAATATAATTTCATATATATACTCATAATATAGATTTATATTATATTATCAAAATTATATTATATACTATTTATATAGATATAACCTTAAATATGATATATACATATATATATATATATATATAGGGGGTAAAGTATATTTATATTTATATTATATATATTATATAAATATAATATTATAATATATAATATATATATATATTATAAATATATATTTATATAAATAAAATTTATATTATTTATATATAATATATTATATATATATATATAAATATATAATATAATAATATAATTAGTTATATAATATATTATATATATTATATATTATACTATAATATATAATAATATAAAAAAGAAGACAATAAAACTAGAAATTTAGCGAAAAAGCTAATTAATCATATTTAAAAAAAAATTATTATTATTGAACTCTTCAAACTCGAAAAACTCAATATGCAATGATGGAAAATTCAATTATAGAGCAGTTGCAAATTGATATTACTTAAAAAGTAATTCCATTGAGCCACACCTATGATATTATCAACTACAGTTGAATAAAAATCATAATTGTAAACAACAAATTTTCTTGCTAATCATCTTAACCCGTTCTAACCTGTGTCTTCAATTCAGTATTTTGGCCAAGTCTTGATGCCTCGCAGGTAATGAAGAGCGCTTTACTGTAACTGGATGGTCCATGGCTGGGAAATAGTATAGATCAAAAGCGTTTTTCGTCGACGAAAGAAAGGGTGCAAACTCCTTTAGACTTGGAGAACAACAGATCTTTAGTTCTCACTATCAGTTCTTGTCCTTCCAAATTTTACCAAATTCTACTCTTCTCTAATGCTCCAATTGGGAAAAAACGTATAATAAGCTGTCTTCCTTTAACTAATTACGATTGTTCTGTTAGTGCAGTGAAAGGAATTAACTATGTCAAGCTATAAAGCAGCGTTTCTAAGTAGAAAAACCGTATCCAAGAAGAATTATAGAATTCCAGATACAGAAATTATTAATGACGGATCTTCTCCAAACTCCGTGGATTGTTGATGGATCGCTTGTCGCTGTGCCTATCCAACAACCTCGGTATTTCAGTCAAGCCAGTTGGCTCGCGATTTATTATCTTCTTTTAATACTTGCATCCGGTGATTTTATCATCTTTCGATGGGCTCTAACCATTTCACAAGTGTTCAATGCTGCGAGTTTGACGAATATCCAAGTCTATAAGATTGAGAGAAGCATTATCAACTGGCTCTAAATCGCAAAGGTACTTCGCGATCAATATCATACCCATGACGAATGACGACTTCATAATTAAAAAATTTCAACTGAAAAGCTATTTTATTGTCAGTATTATCCTTCAAATGGAAATGGTTTTCTAATCGCTTGCATCAATCGTAACAAAGTTGCTCCTTATACACTCTAATGATTTGTGGTTATTCTTCAGACCATCTGGTCTGCATAGGCTTGCGATGTTGGCAATAATCTTCTCAAGACGACCTCGCGAAAAATTTATATGTCCTTTATATTCCCAGCGAGTATTGAGAATTTCTGTATGGTTCAATCTTACTATAGATAATTAGTGTGTGAAAGAGCATGAAAGAACAATTTTTTTATACTTTTCCTCCATATGCTTAGACAACTCTCCTCCTTTACCAGACATTCGTAGAATACACACTCGAAACCCAAGCCCACGCATTTCTCGGGAATCCAGTTCTTCGGTTAAAAAAAAATCGCAAATGGTTTATTCTGAAGAATACTGAATGAAACAGACTTTCTACAAATACAATAAAAATTTCTCTTTGTACTTCATCGGATCTTTAACGAATAAGTCAACCTGTATAATGTCCTTTCCAGAAACTATCAGCGGTGTTCATCTGCTAGTAAGCTGATAAGGCACGCCCGTTACCTCAAACTAGTTCTTTATAGTGTTACACATAGAACTTGATACTCGTTTGATATCTAAACTGTGTACTGTTTTTTTTTTTTTTTTTTCTTTCTGGCTTTTCTTCACTTTTTCAAAATGGTTTTCAAATTATGATCTCCGCCATTCTATTCGTTAAGAGGCACAAATTTGCAGCAATCTCAATCATGATGTTAAACCTCCGAGCTAAATCGTGCGTACCAGAAAATGTTTCACATAAAATATTTTGAGAAATTAAATTTTTTATTTTCTTCTATCGATCTTTAGAATCTGTAATTGAAATGTACGACGTCCTTTCGAACAATCTTGCAGCTCAAACAGCTTGTTTATTTGCACTCTGTGTTTGTCATGTTCTTACAACCCCAGATTCTTATATATATTAGTGAAAGTATCATCATAAAAACCTATGACCCTGACCGAACTTTTATTTAGAGAAAGAGTGGTTTTTGGCTTTTGAGTAACCTAAATTATTATATAATATTACATATATCATATATATTAAATAAATATATAATACTATATTATAATATATATACTATTTAATATAATTATATATATATACTATATTATATATAATATAATATATATATATATATTTATAAATATATGATTTTAATTTAATTAAAATATAGACATTTAAATTTATAAGAATATTAGAATAAAAAATTAAAAACTCTCTCCCTACCTATTAAACGCTGTTCCAATAAACTCCACTTTGTTACAGAACTCGATATGAATTGAAATAATATATTCTAACGATATTTTATCGAATATCCTCGCATAATAGGAATTCTTCTTTGATCTTGTCCTGGTGGACGTAACGGACGAACCCAAGTAGAAGAACACAGCTTTGCGCCAGCTCTCAGTTAGGACAGACGAAGACAAAGGCTGCCGGCCAGAACCGGAACTTTTATTAATCCAACTCCCATCAGTATTAGAAATCTAATTTACACGAAAAATCACCATTTAAATCACCACTATTTTATCACAAACCAACCAATTACGAGACTTAAAAACTTTAGAAATAGAATACATAAAGTATCACATTTAAACACCGGTCATCACAGCGACAGTGGGGGCCCATCAAACTCTTCTCTACAATACTTCTAAATTATTATCTTGAGTTTTAACGATTAAGTTTTATATATTACTAGGCACCATTTATAATTATATTGCAATGATACCAAGCTCCCACTATTATTTCTATTATAAATACTATAAATGTCCTGATGATGGCAAAAATCAGTTTTTCCGAAACGTCGAAAGTTAATTTAGTAATTTACGAGCAATTGTTTCTTCAGTATGTGCTTTCAACAGAGATCAATCTTAAATGTTTAATATAACTCTATCAAATTACAAAATAAATGTTAATTAAACAAATTTTTTCATAACTTTATTTATTTAAATGATGTTTACATTTTTATCATGCTTTTCCTATATACATATATTTATATAATATATATATATATATAGTATATATATAATATTATAATTATATATAATATATATATAATATATTTATATAATATATATATATAATAAAATAATTATAATATATCTATACTATTATATGTTAGAGCGCGTTGTAACTGTACACCACAATAAAACTGATTATTTTATAACTATGTTTACTTTTTATAATTACAAAAGAATTTCGTTTTCTGTATTTTATCTTTAAATCTTAAATAGTTTATTTATTATAAATCTGAATATTAACTTAATTTCCTTTTCAATCTTTTGTATTAATTTTCAGAAGTTAACCCTTTGTATTCATATTCAGAGTTTAATAGTCAAATTGGATTGACACTATACATAATCATTTATAATAAAATAAATATGAAGAATCATTAACTGATTTCAATTTAATTTTAGAAAATAATAAATTAGCTTAATCTCCTAAAAATATTAACTTAAATTTTATTTTGTCCTCTGATTCAGATTCCCCGTCGAGTTATACTGACATCTTCTGGTTTGATTTGAGCACTGTTACCAAAATATGTTGAGTGAACAAATCCTTCTTACGATAACCTGCGTAATTGCAAGATAATTACTGCTTACTAAATTATCATTAGTTTTAATAGTTAAGCGAGTTTCTTTGGGGTTGCGTAAACAATCTTCATCATCATAATATTTTGTCATTCTATTGAAGAATGGCTAACATTTGCTAAAATAAAAGCCTTTTGTAGCAAATCATCAATCATGTAGAGCAAGCTAAATAACAAAATTCACGTCAAATAACTTGTACCTCAACAATTCTCACTTTCAATTTTCAGAAAGTGCTTTGATGACATGCTATATATTTTATTATCACATTGAATAAAGTCTAATTAAAGTCACATCATAGGGTTGTCATATAATTATCAAAAGTTTAAATCAAAGCTCAAGTTTAACTTATTCGAATTCTTAATGAATACAAATTATCAGTTAAATTAATTTTTATTATTCTTTCCCAATCTCTGAAAAAAAAGAAAAAGAGTTTATATATATAATTAAATATCATAATCACGAAAAATATTTTAACAAAAACAAGGAACAAAAGATAATTAACTAAATTCTTCTTCCGAATCCAAATGCCATCAAAATTTGTAGGGTGGTTTGATCTCACAGTCTATCCCTTTAAATTAACCCTTAATAAAATTCATTTCATTATTAATTAAAAAATTTTAGAACAGAAAAGTAATTAAAATGATGACCAAGAGCAGCAGACATTCTCATAAATACGGAAAATCTCACTCAATAATGGCAATGTGAAAATTTTGAAAATTTTAGTTTCCAGAGATAGGCTGAAATTTCTGCATTCTTGATACTGTTGGCAGATTTGCGCATCTGCTCGTTTTTTCTTTAATTTAAAATTAAAACCTCTAGAATGGGATCTAAACAATATATTCTTTGTAAGTGGAACTAATAAACAGAAACTTAATGCTAGATGTTTGGTCTACTGACATGTCATTTTCATTCTAATAGTTAGAACTGTATAATAAAGTCATTTGCAAAATATTCATGAAAACGAATCAATTTGAATCCTCATCTCCAATTGTAAATTCGAAGATTTCAGAGTGCAAGTCAAAAAATTTAAATAAATACCAAGCATATTCATTAACATCTTTTGTTTTTCGATACTTGAATTTCTAGAATCAAGTTTCAAATTAGTTAGAAATTCCTCAATTCCAATTGTAAATGTTGGAGTTTCAAAATTAAGATTTCCCAGCGATTCAAGTATACTTATACCATATTTATTTTCCAAAATCCAAATATGATACGATTTCTTTCTAAATCATCTTTTCAACCTATGTACTTAATCTAAATCTTTTTGTGTCATTATTTATGGAACTTCTTCTGGTTCAATTGAAATTCGCAATGCAGTATGTAAGAATTCATAATAACTTTGATCCATCTTCCAGTGTATCAAGTGTAGAAAGATATCTTTCTCCTCTATTGTTATATTTTTCTCTTGGACATCTTTCATGTCTGGTAAATATTGATAAATTTCTTATAAATACAGAGGGTTGATTTGCAATAATCCGGCTGGATTCCTTCCAAGCCTAATTAATTAAGTTGACTGAAATATTCGTCTCATCATTATCAATAAGTAACATTGAAATATTCATAGGTAACGTTATTTTGAAATCCGAATTAACTATTATAAGTTCCTTTATATTTTATCATCAATAATTTTACTGTGAGAGATATACTATAATTTTTACAGAATTGATAGATATGCCATAATTTGTTTAGATAATAACAACAAATTTAGATAACAAATCCATTTAGGCTATATTGGTACAGATCTACTATATTATGTTTCACAATTAAAGAAACAAAAATTCAACGAAAGTGAACATTTTTTATTCACGAGCTGCCATGTATAGCTAATAAAATAGATAACCACTTAAACCATAAAAATTGATCCTCCACTGAAACACTTCTTTACCAACTGAACCAGTACACAGGCGATCGATATTCGATATTGCATGATCAATATGACACCATAAATCCCCAGAAGAATGAATAATGATAGGTTTTAGATGTTGATTCCCATACTGATAAGAGTTCACATGCTTGCCCTAGTGAACTCCAATCATCGAGATCAACTAACGTTCGCCCTAATGCAAAGCTACTGCCAGTTAAAGTATGTGAAAGATAGTTTCCTAAAAAGACTAACGACAAACTGTAAACAAGCGAATTTCTTAAATTTCTAAGTGTGCCCGTACACGCCACTAAACCAAAATTGACTATATAAAAAAAGATCCATTATAACGAAAAAATAAACATATTAACCAACTGAGAATATTAAAGTAAGGAAGTTCAATGTAAAAATCAGATATAGCAACATTTGATATGGACTACCAAAACCAAAAAAAAAAGTATCTCTACAAGAAAATAAAATTGAAAGATACAGCGGATTTATTTACCTAATTGTAGTATTAATAACTAACACACACACCGCTTATAGAAGATATAAACCGATAATATTTGTAATTGTGGTATGAGCTTAAGGTAATATAACGCTTAAATGTATGCCATATTTTATGAGATAATAAGACATTCCAAATTACCAATGAAATGGTATTGGTAGGAATTATTATTATTTAAAGTGCACAGGGTTCCGTGAATGTCTTCAGCTCTTTTACCTTTTCAAATAGTTTTAACAAAAATTCAATATTAATATTAACACTATAGATATTATAATATAAAATATTTGTTTGTTCACACATGTTATACAATGTCATATGAAATGTCCTTATTAAAATTAGTTTAACATTCACCACAATGGCATTTATTACTAACCTGGATCTGAATGATCCTTAAAATAACTTGCATAAAAATGAAAAAAAATGTTATTAATTAGTTTTTTGTTTTTAATTTGTTGCATAGTAGCATTGATGCCTATTAATTCAAACAAAAAATTGGAATGTTTTCAAATACATGGTCATTAATTAATGCGAAAGGAACATTTTTAAGTACTTCTTCATCATTTTTTAAATCTTAAAAACCATATCATTTAACCCATTACTTCCTATTAAAACAACCATATCTTACAGGATGGATACGAGCAAAGATGCCAATCTTTCTCTCATACTTTCTTCTGATTAGTAAGGAAAGCGAAGATTAGAATAAATTACATATGTATGCTGTAATCTAAGTATATCCAAATTGGTAGTTTATCATCATTATTCATAGTTTTTGAAATATCTGAGATGTGTAAAGGTTTACAATTCGTTTACTAATCATTCCTTCGTCTTTCAATGAATCTTCCACTTGCAAGTTTTCTCTCACTCCGGCAAATTGGTATAAATTATTTAGATCTTTATTTATGTTAATAGCTGTTTATAAAATTAACATGATCCTATTTTTAAAAAGTGGGGTTTATCCATAAAGGAGTTTTATATCTATGCAGTATTGCTCTTCAAATTTAGCTTGCCAAAAAGGACCAATCGATGTTCTAAAAATGTTTTTACACGCTTTTCTTCCTGATTAGTGAATAACTTGTAAACATTGCCCACCAGATAATGAATGCAAATAAAATACTGACTATGGTGGACCCATATCAGAATTAGAGGGATCAAAATTCATAGAATTTATCACTTATTATGTAAAGGACACATTTAAATATTTTACTGAAAGGCATTTAAAAAGTCAAAGTGGAGCTATTTCCAGCATCACATGTTTAATACAATCTTTTTCTAAGGCTAATTTTATATTTTCTTGGCGGACCTTAATACTTCATTTACCACTTAATTAATCTTAGAAATAATAAATAATATCTTCTTTCAACATTGTTTATCTTTATCTTTATCTGATCCAATATTTCTTTAATTTTCGTCTCTCATAGACTGATAGTAAAACATTCTATTAAACAATTGGACCTCTTTCAGGAAGAAATAATCAAATAAATGCTCCTTGCAAGAATGATTTCATTAAATTACTATGAAATTTACACATTCCTACCAACCATCAGGCAATGAATGTTTTCTTTACAAGGCTAAATTCAATTTCAAAATCAACTCTTGAAGATCCGTTAAGGTTCTAGCCAACCGAGAATCAACATTCGAAAACAAATATTTCAATGGCTGATGATCCGTCCGAAGTATAAACGGGATACCCAAAAGAAAAGGTTTAAATGCTTTAAGAGCCCATCTGATGGCGGCTAACTCTCTTTCAATGGTGCTATAATTCTTCTGGGCATTTAGTGAAGGCCATACTAGCAAGGGCAATGGTTTTAGGAATATACCTTCCTTGTTCATCGGGCTGATACTGTATTAATTCCGCTCCAGCACCTTCCAAAGAAGCATCTGTTGAGACTATCATTTTTTTGGATTGACTTATATTTAAATCTGGCAAAGAAAGATGTTATTATCATTTAAGCTGTGACCAGCAATATCAAATTTCTCAAAAGTTCTTTTAATTGGTTGTTCAATCTATGTACGACCTTTTATATTGAAAAATTAAGTTTGTAGTGAGTTGGAATCATCTGCGCGTCTTATTTCATAAACTTTTACGTTGCACAAATGTTAGCCCAAAAACGAATGTGATCACCAACAGTTTTATTTTCACGCTTTATAATTTTACTTTATCAACATAATTCTTTATTTTTTTTCTTTATTCTGATCATGATATTACGAAATGTCTCAACACGAATCTCATTTTCCTTCCAAGAGCACCTTTTTGTAACTTTCTTTAACTCTTCTTCCAAATTTCCTGTCTCAGCAACAGCTGTGGTGATATATTTAAAGTCTTTAGGTTATGATTAAGAAATTATCTAATGAACTGAACTGGTGTACCAGTAGTGAATTATTAAACTTACTATCAGAGATTTCTTATCGAGTCAGATTTATCCTTTATTTTTTCTTTTCCCGGTTCCACATTGTCGTGCAAAACCCTTCTAACAACGTCCATTCTCATTTGGAAAAAGAAAGGAGCGCTTAGTCCGAAACCAATCTTCTAAACCCTAGAATGAACCACACCCAGGTACAGAAAATAACTTGTAATGTCTCTCGAAAGTCCTCAGTTAGCTCCATTATTAATAAGCCACACAATAAATCTTATTGATAAATGTCTTCATGTTGTAACTTATATTTAGATTCTTGCAAGTAGGGTACTTGAAATAATCTCCTTTCATTACATCTTATTCACCTTTCTGTAGTCGACGCCAATTAAAAATGAATCGCACTTGATATAAAGTAACTCAGAGGGACTATTCCAGCAAGGCAGTTTTCCTTTCGTCATGTTCTTCTAGTAATTTTTTCTGTCCGGTGTATTTAGTGCACTTCACCTCAATCTTGGGAAAGGAGGAAGATAAAGAAGAAGCAGAAGATATTTTAAACTGCACAACTTAATTGTACGGTATTCGTTTTCAGATATGGCAGAATCCCGAGCATAATATTATATGTTTATTTTTATTTATGGCTGTTGAAAAGATAGGAGGAATCCCTCTTCAGAATTCATCATGGGGTTCTTTAAAGACTGCCACCAGAGTTCATCTTTTCAACCTGATCTGCTTTTGGTTAAGAGGAGCACTCAAGAGACTTAAAGTTATTTTTATACTTTCATGGACTTCGGTGTCAGAGGCGAAGCAGCGCAAATTAATCAATTTTGCTTTAGTTGGTGAGTTTTAATTTATTCGTTATTAGTATTTAATGATTTAAGAAGGTTATAGTGGATACTTTAATATTTGTAAAGTGGTCGTAAACTTTTTACAAGAATGGAAATCTTAACTACAACAGATGAGAAAAAACCAACACCCAAAATGCGGGAAAACAACATCACATGGATGGCATTACATTGTTTTTATAGATAAAATATAAGTGAGAATTTTAAAATTTTAGAAAACATAAGCACAATATTAAAAACATATATTGCGATCTTATTCTAGCATTTTAATTTTCGGTTGTAATCTCGTCCAACGTGACTACCATTTCAAATATAAGCTAGTTCTTTTTATCATTTTTTATTGGCTTATTAATCAAAGCTGTATAATATTTTAGAAATATTCATTTGAAATAAAATTAGATAAGTTCCCATAAGATATAATTTCGTTATTATCAATTCAGATTATATAGGTAAAATATAATTTTTTTGCTATGGAAAAAAGAAGCATACAGATATAATTAAATGAACTCATGAAGAAACAGAATATTGACAGATGTGATTTCTGTTGGTAACGACAGTTCGAAATTTACATAACTTATATGATGAAAGTAACATATATTTATAATCGATTTGGTAAAAGTGCCAAAATTATATTATTGAAGTAATTAAAGTAGCATAATACAATAATTTTAAAGATTTATTATACCTGATGAGATAAAAAAATGACTATTTATGTCAGTATTATTTTTCGGAATTATTGTACTTTTTATTGTTATCAGAATTTTCGTTAAATATTGTTTTAATTATATATATCCTTATCGTTTTTTTAATAAAAATATAGTAATAAAAATAAAATATAAATGATTATTACTGACAACCTTTTTAGAATTTGTGTTAACGTCGCACTTCTCTAGATTTGTGGAAACAATACCAAATCGTTCGGAATGTGTTCAAATAATTTAGGTTACATATAAAAAATTCGTTACTTTACAGAAGCTTAAATCAAATTTTATAAAGATCCGCCATTGGATATTGCATTATTGATGATGATATGTTCTCTGTCTTTTAGAAAGAAGAGCGAAATGTTGGATTTCCTAATTTTATTAAATATATTGCCGACTTAGATTTTGGGGAGTGTTGGGTGTGTGAACACAACACAGACCATTTTCAAGAGCAATTAGTTAGACATGAAGCAAAATATTAAAATAAATAAAAATTAGACAATAAATATATTGATTTTTTTTTTAATTAATTATAGCTATATATAAAGAATAAATAAATAAATAAATTAATATAAGAAAATTATGGCCCGTATTTACGAATCAACTTTGAATAAGACTAAAATCTCACTTGTCAAAAATTTAATATCAAGTTCAAATTTGCATTTAATTTAGGGTTTGTGTCCACCAAATAATATAAATTTCATCCAGCAAATACGAGGGTCCGGTTTTCATATTTCTCAAGTAATCCAAAATATTTAAATTGTTCCTCTAGTTGTAGTTTGATTAGGAGAAGGAGATTAATAATACTGAATAAGAGACGGTTGCCGTGCAATTGGTTTCAAAGGGTTTGGGAGGAAAACTCCTTTTGCTCAGCCATGCGGTGAGGAAATACTTCGGAATATTTCATCCGGATATAATATGTGCAACAATATAGGGGTCACCACAATTACATTTTAATAATCATGTAATGAGGCAAAAAAGAGGATTTGGTCAGGATCCCCTCCCATCGATTTGGAGATAACCTGTCCAACAGTCCCGTTACTTGAAAACAAAAAGACTTCCTTTCAGAATATGAAATAGAGGGATATATATTCACTTTATTTATACCAGGTAAGAGGTAAAGAAAGGTAGTGGCGATTTTGTGGCATTATATTAAAAGCCCAAATATTCAATCTGGTAATTAAATGACTGACTTTAAAACGAATTCATGATATTGAAATCGGTATAGTATGGCGTATAGATATCCTTTATGTTTAAATAAATCATTCATATAGAATTAGGGGTCTAGGCATTTTTAAGACCTGCCTGGCCAGAGTCAAGAATTAGATGCGGAAAAAGCGAATGTTATAAGTGACTGAAAAAAGAAAAAAAAAGAAAAATTGAAGACGGTTGGAAAGCTAAAGAAAAAGGTATTATACAGTCATAATGGGTGATTTTTAATTTTCCTGGCACTTTCAATGGGATTCCTTGTCTAATACGGACCAGAGTAGTTCAGTATTTATAAATTTATAAATTTTATACTAGATAACTTTTTTGAGCCAGCAGTGGCCAATAGTGAAACCCACAAGACACCAATGCCACTCATTAGACCTTATAAATATTAACATAATATAAAAACTATGGTGGATAAGATTAGAGTTGAGGAGAATTTAGGACTTAGTGACCATAAATATAATTAAGATTTATTTTAATATTTGAATGTGTTGATATTTGCCTAGTCCCAAATTGCAGGCTAATAAGGAACAAATCCTAGATTTTCTCATTTTCCAATATATTTTAACATTTTCGAGTCTGCTTAGGATAACTGACTGTGGGATAAAGAAGTTTAAAAAAATAAAAGGGAAAACCCCAAAAAATTTTATTATAATTTTCTTTTATTATTGTTCTTTTTCTTTTTTCGGAAAATTTTTCATGTGAAAACATTTTAAGCAAGTTTTAATGAATATTCAGTCAGTCATGTGTTAAAGAATGAAAACACCTTTAATATTAAAGAAAGTATTGTTTTTAAAATAACAATAATTTTAGTCGTCATATTTTGTATAATTGATTAAAAAATTTATTCAGTTTTTGGAAAAATTATTTTCTGTAGTAAATTTTATATTACTTTTGCTGTGTTATGCCAAAAGTAATGCTTTATTTCTTGTATTGTTGATCCCTAATGATTGCCAAGATTGAAATCCCAGCCCTATATTTGTAATGCATTAATGCGAGATGAATTCTCCTATTTTTATTTTGATCTGCAACCACTTGTTCAACTTTAAATTGTTTGTAATTAGGATTTATATTCTTTTAGGTGGGTGTGAAAGATCATACCTGACTCTAACCATCTAAGGCAAACACTTTATAACGATAACCAAAATAATAGTTATTAATTTAGTGCAAGATATTTTTGATGTGAAAAATTTTAAAGAAATTTGAAAGCTTTTTAAATTCTGTTCATAACTCTAAATACATGTAATTAAATTTAAAAAAATTAGCTGTTTTAGGAAGTAAATTCATCCTGAAATATTAATAAATGCAGATGAAAGGAATGTAAAAGCAACTTTTTGCCCCAATCTGAGAATCGTAACACGCTTTTATATTTGTATTGCTCACCATTTTAAAGATCTTTTTTTGTGGATACTGTTCTATAAAGTCCATTGAAATGTGCTGCTTGCGATAGTTCATACTCTCATCGGTCAACTACTGGAAGCAAGAAGATTACATTCAGAGTCTATAAGGATAAGATGATGCAGCGCCTCGTACTAGAACAAGTGGCAGTGAAGAATCCCATTTTTTCGTTTTCTTACTGGTTCAGAATTTATAATAGTTATATTTTTATTTATGTCGTCACAAAGCAGAGCTTGAATTTTACTTGATCAGTTATTTGTGTAGAGATTAGAAATTTAACCTTATTCTTGAATTAAAGATATGTCGCTATTTACATTCTTCATTTTTTCTAGTCCGTTAAATACTTTGTAAGTTCGGGCGGTTTTTCATAATTTGCGTTACTTAGCTTACGTCAAATGGCTTTTTCCTCTACAATAATTAGTACAGTTCAGAAATAATTGGGGATTCTCTCAATTTTTGTTAAGCGGATGTTTCTTATTTGGGCCCATTTTTTTAACAAACTAGAAATGTTGATTGTAATTTATATATGCACTGTCATGGCATATTGTGATGAATTCTAAAAACCATTTTCTTAAAAGAAAATTGTTTGCGATCGTTAACTTATGGTGTGGGGGTTTTTTTCTGTTTGGTTCTAATACTAGCAATAGAAAATATGAGATATACCCCATTTGTAGAATGTTATGATTCGGCATAAAACTTTTTATTTTTAATCTTCTTCGTAAAGGTTCTAAAGGAAGATTTTTTCATATTCAGGCAACATATCGGATCAAACTGCTTTTTCCAACAAATATTGATGATAAAAGAAATGGTAATGTTGTTTTCCAAAACAGGGGCACAAGCAAATATTAAAACTTATTATTATTTCAAAAAAAAAACCTTAATTTGGGCAAGTGTGTGTTGATTTTTCTCTCAAAAATTACCAAAATACTTCATATGTTACTTTTATAACAGCAACATAGCCAAAAAAAGTCATTAGTCCCATCTGTCAGCGGTGAATATGTAACGTCGTTTAATGACACGGCAATTATGGAAGCCTAAAATCTTGAATTTTCTAACATTTCGAGCCATCGATTATTGAATGATGGAAATGAGTATCAATAGTGCAAGCATATTGTAAAGGAAGGTAATATTTTTTTTTTTACTTTTTTGTAAAGCAAATTCCGCACTTTTAATTGTTAAAATTAAACATGTATAAAAGATTAGAGCGCTCCATAAATAAGATAACAAACTTTTTTTAAAAGGTGGAATTATACATAGACTGATTTACAATGAATTTTAAAATATTTATGATTTATTCTTTTGAGGGTTGATAAAGTTGACATAGTCTGGCGTTGGGTCGCCGTCCGATGGTGGCTCCGCGCTGGAAGGACATGGCGGTGGCCAGACCGATGCTCGCGGCCGACCGAGTTTTCCAGAGGGGGGTAGGCAGGTTTTCGGAGTATACCAGAAAGTTTTTGTTAGTCTCACCCAATGATTAACCGGGGAAAGGAATAGGTTTTATTAATGTGGGGAAAAAAAAAAAATTTGGGCGGTGGACGGGAAAAAAAAAAAAAATAAAATTTATGGAAATTTTTTTTTTCATTCCCCTAAAGTATTTAAATTTTCTCAAATATGTTTTTTTTTTCAAAATGTTAAAACAAATAAAAATAAATATTTTTTCAAGGTAATATATATATATATTTATTGGGCGCCTATAAACTTATATAAATTGATAAAATTAATGTTTCGAGATTTGGTTTGGTTTTAATTTTGTGAATTTTAAGTAAACAATTGTAATTCCCAAAAAATAAGGAGGAAAAAAAAGAGAGGGGGGCGCATAACTCATAAAAGTTACAAAATTGCAAAATAAAAAATAGCTTGCGGAGGTTAATTTTATTTATAATTGCGACTTCGCAATCCCAAAACGAGGGGAACTGGAACTTCAAATACCATACTTCGGCACAATTACTACAAACCTTACTTGTTTGTATAGGGGGGTAAAATAACAATTACTGGTTTAGGCTAAAAGGTTATTTTAAATCTTTCTAGGGGATGTAAACATAACCACTCCAGCTGATCGTTATATCTTGACCAATACATAAAAACTGTTAGTTGTAAGATAAAAATAAGGAATTGATTAGGAACGCCTATCTTTATTTTGTTACTGTGATTTTACAAACCATATTCTTTATATGTAAGTTATAAAAATGTTATTTCATATAATTTAGTTCTTATCAGCTTAACAAATTGTAAAATTTTTTGCGTAAGTGAAAAAAAATTCCAGATATAAGATGCATCATTATTAGTTTGTATTAATAAAAATATAAATGGCTCTTTTTTTGTTTATATTTCAAAAATTAATATATTTTTTCTCTTTCTTTTATTGGTAATTCATTCCATTCAGAGTTTTAGACTATTTAAATCAGAAAATGGATTTTTTTAATTTATTAAATAAAAGATACTTAAATCATTCCATCGGTGACTATCAGGTTCAAATTTACTACTAGTATCCCCTGTGGGTTCCCGAGGCTATCTTAAATTTGCATATCAGAATTGAGCAAATTTTTCATTTATGGGAATCCAAATAGTTAATTATTAATTTTTAATGTAATGGCAAAATTTGAAAAAAATACGCTAAATAATTAGAATAATTAAATTTCAGCTACACTAAGCAAGCAGCTTTTTCCAATTATTCAATTTAATCTCTTATAATGGGTGTGTGACCGGGTTGGGCTGGGGCTTGTTTCAAAAATATCCAGGTTACATCACTTAAACCTCCGTTTCTAATTATGTAGCTATATTTCTCAGATCATTAAAATGATATTTAATTCAAAAGACGAAAGAAACCAATTAAAGATGTTTTCATCTCTTTCGGTTTACTGCGTTTTCCTTTGTGTTAGTACTTTTTTATTATATTAATTTGCTAACGTGATAATTGCATATTTTAAAAAGTATTATTTAATTTTTTATTATTCTTCTCATATCATCGTTTAATTTTCACTACCCCAACTTATTACATCACATTAAAAATAAAAATATATATAAAAACAAAAAAAATTAAAAAGACAATTTATTTTCTATTACCTTTCAAAAAAATACAACCTATATACTAATTTATTGCCCCACTATAGTATAAAAAATTGTTTTCCGAGGATGGGGGGGACGAAAGGCAAATGATTTAAAAATTAAGGCGTAATAAAGCCTTTTGTTTTTATGGATAATTCAAATAATAAACTAAAAAGATATAGTAGGGAATTCTTCTCTCGAAAACAGAGAACTATTCATTAAAAAGTTTGACATTATATTCAACATCAAATTTGTCAAAATAATTATTATTGTAGTTAATGAATAGTAAATTTATTTAAGCAGTGCGGAATTCATAATTTTATTCCATTGGGCGGCCTTCTGTAATTGTTTGTTTGCCGTTTATATGATCTTGTCGGCTTAACGCTTTCGGTTTTTATTCTTGATTTGTGTTGACGTCACGTGAAATTGCGTAAACAAAAGGCTTTTTAATGTAATCGAATCCTGGTATTGGAATATAAATTATAGAATATATTGAATGATTATTTTATTACATTTACTGCTAAAATAGAATATACGATTGTCATATTTTTTTGAATAATCATTTGGTAAATATGTTGTTGTGTTTTCATAATATAAATGTCACGTATTAGATATTTTGTTTTTTGTTAAATTAAATAGGCCCCTTCAGGGAGAATAGAGAGAGCAGAAGAGCTTGTTTCTGGTATTTTTTTTCGAGGTTGCGCATCAGGAAGTAATTCAGATTAATATAAATTGTTAATTTTTTAGAAGAAATGATTTTTATAGATAATATATAGGAATAATTTTGCGAAATCAGAATAACGCACATAAACTATCTCAACCCGCCACCACGCTCGTGCTCTAAATAGGAAGATACGCAGCAAACGAGAGAGGGTAGGGCAGAATATATATAATCCTGTGTGTAGCATCAAGGATTTCTGAGATTTATTGCTCATAAGGGACCTGGAAGAAGTTTTTTAGGCACTTTCTAAATAATAAATTCTCTAAAGTACAAGAATAGAGTTTCTCAAATGACTGGTTTAAAATTTTAAAAGACGCTCCCGCGCTAATGTAAAATTGATGAAGAAATTTGGTTAGTTCACTACTTTGAAAGATAAGGAGTTGCCAACGTCAAGCAATTAATACAATGACTTACTGAAAAAATTGAGTAAGGTTTAAATCTCTTTGCCAGCTCACGTGTTTACTGAAGGTAATAAAAAGATTTAGTTTTTGGCCGAATATAAATCTTGTGTGTTCTCTCAGATGAGATTAATTAGTGAGATAACCGAACGTAAAATATTGATATTTTGTCTTGCTGAAATGCATAACATTCTTGATGTAGTTCAACAAAATAGGAAGGTGTAGCTAGAATTTGGAATTGTGGGTATTACCGCCAGCGTTTCTTGGTGTATAACTGTAGTAAATTAAACGATTATTCATCGGCGTAGAGGTGGGGGACGCCGCATAGTCATATTTGAGTTCCAACGTAAAAGCATTTCTCGTGCCACTGGCGCTGTTTATATTCCATCTTCTTGTTACCTAAAGAAGGAAACGGAGAAATCAGGTCGTGTTTCTGCCACCCATTGTATTTATTCCAAGAGTTTATTATTTTATTGATTTTGTGGGTTGTTGAAAAGTACACAAGCGTCGTGTGCTAATCTGAATATGGGGTTCTTACTGCTATATATAGAATTTATTAATATAAAATATTATTAATACATGCTCCCGTGGTAGTATTTCTTTAGTCGTATTTTAGGTGATGATTTCGAGGGTAGAGCCCATAATAGTTTATTAATATATATGATAATATTAAAATAATTGGGTGGATTATATTCTTCTAGAATTAAATTCTGTCTGTTCTCAGTAAAATCTAGGTTAATTGCAAATATGTGTAATATAAAATAGTAGCGCGGGAAAGAATATGTGATGTATTATACGGGCGCCCCATATTTGGGATGAGATAAGGGTTATTAGTAAGGTAAAGATTATTGTATTTCTTATATTTATCCCTTGGGATTTATGCTCTCTCGCCATAGTGTTGATAATGGGTGGAGTGATATATTTATAGGCCAGTTTTTAGATATCCTGACAGATCAGATAAATTTACTCTTATTCGTTTGGGGCGTGGTGTGGAAATAGTTAATTGGAAAAAAGATTAAACAATGAAAGGGTGGGGAAGGGATAAAAAAATTTTTTTATATTTATTGATGAAAAATATTTAGAGATGAAAAGGGGGAAATGATGATGAGGAGCTAAGGAGTATTGAGGTTAGTTGGGGTTCCTAATGACCTAGGGCGGCCAGCTATCTGGTTTTCAGGATTCAGAGAAGGGTAGAGAGTTTCTTCATTTGTCAGACAACCTTTTTATGTTTAAATTTATAGATGGAAGTGCTAAGAGGGGTGGTGAGGCGTGGAGAAATTGGGGGTACTGCAAAGGAGAGAGTGGTTGTATGGAGCCGATCAGGGGAGGGATAACGCGAGGTTGTTATTAAATTATTATATATTTAGACTTTAGCAAAGCTTTTTAGATAAGGTTCCCCACAATAAGAGCTGACTGAAGAAGAGTTATTGCCCAATGTCGCGTATAGGTATGAGTTGGAGACATTGAGTTGGGAGTTTAATAGATTTTTGGTTGTGGACCCCCAAAAAAATAAAGAAAAACAGTCCGTGTAAATCTAACTATTAAATATATGGGCGAATGAGAAGTGCATTTATCATGGGATATAGTTGAAAGTAGTTGGTGTCACCACAGGGTATTTGTGGAGAAAAAATTTTTTTAGGTATTTATGTTATTGTAATTCGGGGATAATAAATTTTTTACTTTTGAAAGGAGGAGTAAATAGCTTTTTATTATGGGAGAAGCTGGATTTGTTTTGGGGGATGAAAAAGATTTTTTTTATATATGAGTATAGTATAGATGGGATTGGTGTTTAAAAATAAAGTAGGGAAAAATAGTGGGGCACGTTCGTTTTTTTTTAGGGGGGATAAAAAAAAAAATATGAGGGGGGAAGTGGGGAGGGTAGGGGATAAAAGGGAAGGTAAGGGGCGTGGTTATTATGGGTTGTATCGTTATATACTTTTATTATATTGGTGGCGCGGAAAAAATAGTGGAGGGTGAGTGAAGGATACACATAAAAAGTCCTTATTTCCAGTTGCGCCCAAATATGAAGGTATATGTATGTTTGGTTGAAAAGGCCAATGCTGGGGGCAAAAAAATAAAGTATATTGGAAAGGGGGGTTTGATTAATATTGGATAATGGGGAAAATAATAAATGTATAATACAATAGGATTATGGCGGATTATTATCCATAAAAACATAAAAAAGTTTGGATGTTTAAGGGTTGTCTCAATGTGCATAGGGGGGCCATCTCGGGTGTTGTCGTGGCGTGAAAATATATTATAATAATGATTTAAGCACCATTTCGGTAGATTATTAAAAAAATAAAAATTCTAGTGGACAAAAAAACCCATGGTTGTGCGTGGAAGTTTAGAGCCTGTTAAGAGATTACCAAAAGTTGACCAGGGCCTCAGGCTCTGGGAAGCAGAATTGGGGCTAAATAATATAAAAAATAAATCGAGGGTTGTGTATGGTAGGTATTTCAAGGACAGAAAATTTTGTTCTTTTGAATTAAAATTATAACTTCTTATGGGTGGGAGGGGATTAGGAAGTGGCATAATTTGAATTATTCCGCCATAGAAAAGGGTAATTGGTTTCTTCATCCAAGGTGAGGTTTTATATACTTCTAAATGTGGAAAAGTATATTATAACCCTGTATGATAATGAATGGGGGCCATTGGCTTGAGTCTGTGGACCAGGAAAAAGGTAAATTTAAGGTCGGGTTACTTGTTTTAATAAACGCTTTGAGTTAATTTTGAAAGTTAGCAAGTAGACTTTAGGATGGGAGGTCGAGGTGGTTTGTGAGAAGTTCTTAGAAATTAAACTTGCTTATATATAGACGTAGAACTAGAAGATAGGTAAGTGGAATAATTAATCGCAGAATGTGGTGTTATTTTACAAAGTAGGTAAGGATATTTAGTTATTAAAATAGATAAATAAGATAAACTCTTTTGTGGTTAATTGAATAGCTATATAGTTCAGATGCCCGTAATATAGAATAAGAAGTAATTGTTGCTGCTCAGCAAGTTTTGGAGCCTCGTTATAGTAGCATTACTTAAATTAGAAAAGACTTTTATTAGATTGGAGTGATGCTAGAGAGAGTTGCAAGCGGGGGTAGAGCAGACAAGATGGATGGATTGTACATAGGGTTTGTAGGGAGTAGGGGTAAGAGCGGCTAGGTGGAAGGTAGGGGTACTGTGCGGGAGTTTTAGGAATATACATGAATGTGGATTGCGTGTAGCCAAAAACTGATTGTTGGTACAGGTGCATGGCGTGTGGTGCATACATTCGTATAGCAAGTCTACAATTGAATTTTTAACATATATCTATGATAATATACTGTATGATGACCCCCGAGTAACCAAATAATAAATATCTGTTATAGCTAGCTGAGCTTACTGGCGGGAAGGGGACGGCAGGGGGGGTAGGCACGGTGGGGAATAGTCAGTAGGCTATCGTATAGGGTATTCAATAAATAACCAAGAAAAATTATGTTTGTAAACAGAAGGGGCCTTATGATAAGTCACGATGGAGCGGGTTGATGATATAAGGAATAAAGAAATATAATAATATATTTTTAAATTGTATTGATAATACCTAACGAATGGAAATAATAATAGGGATTGGTAAGAATGTGAGAGAGATGCGGAGAGAGAAGAGAGAGAGAGAAGAGGAAGTTGAATTGAAACTTAAAATATGTCCCTGAAGTGTCTGTACTCAAGTGTGGCGACAAGAAAAACATTCTTGAAGAAATTTAATTAGCAGAAATAAAGGAGAAAGGTTTGTTTGGCGGTGATAAGGGGTATTGTATATGGTAGAGATGGGTTGGTAGATTGAAGTTTAGTGGGGTTTATGTCGAAAGGGGACAGTAAGGTTATGAATTTAGAAGAAGGGGAGACGGGCAGAGGGGATGGAAAGACCAAAAGATTGAGAGCTAGAGAGAAGGTGACGAAGAGAAGGCGAAAAGGCCAGAATTGGAGAGAGGAGACTGAGGGATTATTGATAAGTGAG
>JABUQX010034474.1:35000-41811 GCA_015478945.1 Trachelipus rathkii | reverse complement strand
CAAGTACAAGTACTTTATTGAAACTGGCATTATAGTTTAAATAGTAGGTAATATATATATCTATATAAATATATATATAAATATTATATATATATATTTTATATATATTTATATATATATATTTGATGGAACGATTTCTGTAGTATTCGGTTTCGCCTATCGCCAAATGTCGAAAAAACGGTATTCGCTTTTGCCGAAACTATTCGGGAACACGAAGAAGCTTTATAACATATTACGTAACATAAGGGAAAGTTTCATTTCATTTAAAATTGAAATTTTAGAAACTTATTCCAAAAAATAAAATTAGCCAAATTTTGTAGCCAATATGCGAAAATCTATGTCATTGTCTGATCCTATAAGGGCTACATTTTTCATTTCTAAAATGACTTTAGTAATACGAGATGGATAATGAAACGAACATGTAGCTGGTATAAGGGAGAATGGTACTATCAATATTCGTAGGATGTTATTATTCACATGTTGCAACTATGCATTCACGATTCGATATTATGTCAGAAGTCTGTTAAAGATATTTATCTACTGGCAGAGCATATCCTCTCATTTACCATTCAAGGCAAACGGCACTGCAGCTTACAAACTGAAAGAATGCAGCTGAATGTCAGAACAGCATAATTAATTTACAAACGTTTCTACACAGCAGGGAACAGAAAAAACTTAAGATATGCTTTAAAATATGATTTGAAAAGATCCTAATCCAATTACGCTGCTGAATCGTCGTCAGAAATATGTTGATGGATTTTCATGGCAAAAATGATCATACTTGGCCATTTAACAGTCACTAAAACGATTAAGTGAAAGTAACATGTTCGCCCAAGTGATCCCTTCCATTTTACAATAAATCTTATTTTTAAATAAGGCAATAAAAGCAAAAGCTTCAGTGGATAATTACTCGTGAAGAGCTTAAGAAATCAGTAGATAAAAGACTTTCTAAGTTTCGTTATGTATAATTTGTGTGTAGCATCTTTCTTAAGATTGCATTCAGCTAATTTTTCAACATGAGTCAGATGAATCAGTAAAAATGGTCGTTGAGGCATGGAAAGATATGCATGAAAATTTAGTCTGGACTCTTCTGCTGACGATTGATTTACGTTGTTTTTATAGTGGTTGGGTGTAATGCTGAAGATGGTTCATTTTCTGAAATTGTTGCGATCATAAATCGGTGCTTCAGAAGAAAGAAAGTAGAGTGAAAAAAGAAAGTTCATTTCTTCTGAGATGTGATAATTGTACATAAAAGTAAAAGGCTACATACGGGAACTTACATCAAGAAATTAAACAAAAATTTATAAGTGCCTACTTTGACATGAAGACGAAGTGGTTGATTCCCTTTCAATTGGGTGGAAAAAACACTGGAAATAGTTTTATGAATTGAAAAAACTAGCAATAAAAATACGTTGTCAGCGTCCCACCGTCATCAGGCAGAAGTGAAAATATTGTAGAACAGGAGACAATATTTATGACCACGATAGAAAAGTTATCCCCTAAAAATGGGAGAACTGCTTATGTTCTTGTCATTTTAACTTAGAGTTATTCAATGACGTTTAGTTTAAGATAACTGCGAAACTTTTCATTTCATATATTTTTAATAGTGTGAATGTTGTGGCACATGGTAATGAGATAGTTATTTATATTTTGTTTACTTGTAGTATAAACTGGTAACATGAAATTTTTGGACGGTGTTTACAATTGATTATTGTATGTGCTGATTCCAAGTAATCGGGTTTTTTCGCTATCAATCGCATGTGAGATATTGTGTGCCGATTTGTAACGTTTATGATTAAATTTTTATGATTTTTCCTTTTTATTTTTTCTATACACTTACTTTTGGGATATAATATATATATATAGTTATATATATATATTTTATTATTTATTATTTTTTATTAATATGGGGTGGGGGGTATTTTATTTATTTAGTGAGTAATGTTATGTTTATATATATTATATTAATATTATATATATATATTATTATTTATATATATATATATATATAATATATTAAATAATATAATTATAGAATATAGAAGCTAGGTGTATAATATATACTATTATTATTATATAATATATATATATAATATAATAATATATATATATTTATGATATAAGATATAATATATATATATTATTTATATATGTTATAGTATATAATTACTATATATTATCTGGACGTATGTATAGGAAGAGATGAGATGAAACAATCGCCAATGATATGATACGATGTCTTTGATGATATGATGTTAACATATAATACATTGATAAAGAGTAATATGGACAAAAATGAAAGTAATAGATGGAATGGTTTAGTTAATGTTAAACTATTACCGTACATTTAGTAACTTTTCTCTTCGTAATCAATCTATGTGCCAGGCGTCTGGATATCCTCATCAAGCTCCAGCAATAGTCGGCCATTCATTATTGATATCACTTTCCTGGTAACGTCTTCCGATGAACTTAGATCTTGATTGAGCCGTTCACCTTGCTCATCACTAACATCGCCTGGTTATCCGAAATTTTCGTAGGTGAGAAGTAAGTAGTGCATACTTATTACCATTCTACATCCAGAGAAATGCAAACTGTCTAGCAGTTCCTGTACATGTTAGTGGTTCTCGGCTTTGCTGTTCCCCAGAAAATTCTGTGTACATCTGAAAAAGCATGCCACGCTCTTGCCTCTAACACGGTCATTGTTGTAGCAAAGGCAGCATCACGGTAGGAGGTCCGGTATTTGTAGGCCATCAAATATGTCAGCTTTTTATCTTCTCGTCACTCAGAACCAGGAAACGTTGAGCATAATAGCGGAAGCATTCAATCATGGTCTAGGGCTTCACAAATTGTTTCATCAACCAAGTTTTATGTGTAGGAGAGGTAAGATGATGCTTTCTCTCTGTACAAGTAGTTCACGTACGATGGTCCTGTTCACCTGCGGTCAGTTTCCCCTGGGTGGCCATTCTCTTGTTCGCGATGATCCTTTGCCGCTCGGTCTGTCCCATAACACAGAAGCAGGTATATTGGGTGAAACCTGTTGGTGACCGAGCAAAATGTTTACCATTTTGAGAGTCGACGATATTTACCATCATGTACCTGATTACTGAGCCTCTACCAACTGTCTTGATTTGCTTATCCGTCTCTTTGCATCATACCAAGTACCCTACTGGAACGGAAGCATACCTGTTGCCGTTGTGCACACACTTTTTGAACTGCTCTGAGTGTCAATAAACATTCGCACTCACGTGGCGTCGTATGCTGGGAGTCCCATGGCGAGTAGTAGGCCTTGCAACTTCTCAGCAGATACACAAGGTTACCATCGACTGGAAGAGCCTCCGCAGCTCTGCTTCTCTGTTGACGGATAAAATTACTCTGTGTGTGTGTGTTATGTCCGAGTAGTCATTTTCGTGCAAACCTCGGAAGCCAACAGTCTAGGACAATTCGGCAAATAACAACTCGTCATTCTAGATCGTTTAGTTCCCTGGACTTGACAATGACGGACATCCTGACGTATTTCAGATGGATGATAGTAGCATCCATCCAGGTCATTGGCATCTCTACATTGTAGACGTACTAAAGTAATACGATGTCTGATACGACGTAGTAAACTTGCTGCTTACTGCTAGATATATGCGGAAGGTTAACGTCTTACAGCCTTACGGGATGCCACATGAATTTTTGTCATTCTAGGATAGTTGATGCAAAAATAGGATCCAATGATGCACGAAAACAAAATATCTAATGAGGAGTGATACAGCAAATCCGAGAATATTTATGGAATCAGCACCTCCGAATTACTAATATATCTGCTACAAAAGTCCAATCCAAGAAAAATTTCACCTTTTTTTGGTATGAAACCAGTGTAAGTTTTCTTGATTTTTCCCTAATGTATGACCCGAACTTTGAAATAACATCGGCCGAATAGCGAAGGTGAAATATAACAATAAAGGTCGTCCCGGGAAAAAAAATTTTTCGGCGGATATCGGCGATCCGAAACTTTAGCCGCCGAAATCGTATTCGTATTACGGCTTATTTTCACTATCGGCACATTCCTAATATAATATATATATATTATATATAAGTATATATAATATATATATTATAGTTATATATATATATAAGATATAATATATATATATATATATAATTATATATATATATATTATAATATATAATATATTATTTATATATATTATATATAATATATGATTATATATATATTTTATTATATATATATATACTATTCATATTTATATTAATATATTATAATGACGGTAGCGGTAACTAGCAAGTTTTATCTTCAATTATATTTATTTAAAGAGTTTTTATGTATTGTTTAAAAATATAATAAATTAGGTTAATAAAATGCCCTTCAAAAAATTTCACTTGAAAAATGATGTTTTTTTGTTTAACTTTGTTAGTAAAATGAAATTTGGGATGGATTCATTATTTTTCAGTGTAATACAAGTTGAGAGTATGTTTAGCTTAAACGGCAAAGTAATATTCTTGTTCCAGCAAGTACTAGTGGCTAATCACTCACTGGGCCGTAACTTGGCCAGATTCAGCCCGCCATTAAATTGATGATGGGTTTGAAATCGGGCACCATTCATTCTTTATTATGTATTATTATTGACATTTTTATTACACTCATAGCCACAAATTTTAATATAATAACCAGTTACTTATATAAGTTAAAAAATTAAAATAAAACATGAAGAATAGAGAAAGAAATAATATGAAAAATGAGGAAATTCGCAAAAAAATGTCATTTTGTCCCAACGAGAGGCTGTGATTTGGGCCACAAAATTTTTTATTCAAATTTTCAGTATCATTTGTGCATTCTTGTATTACAAATTTATATAAAACCCTTTTTATCAATAAAAATTATTATATCTATAAAACAATCATACATAAAGTATACGAATTTAAATTAGATGGCCCAATTCCCCTCAATGTGGTCCCGTTCACCCCACCAAATACGGTGAGTCAAAATGAGCATTTAATTTTAAACTTAATAAACTATGTATTATTAGAATACATTATATTTCTGTTTGTTATGACCTGCGGTGGCCTTTGATTTCAGAAAGAAAAAATTTCCAAAAATGTATTAGGAGAAAGTCAGGAGACGAATATATACCTAAAGTGGTCCACGTCACACCGCCCGACACTATATATAATTGTTTCAAAATAAATACAATACTGTAAAATATTTCTACTAAAATAAACAAAAACATTTATTATAATAATATATATATATATATAGTATAAAATATATATATATATATAAACCTCATCATGCATCAACCATTTTCTCCCCGAGGACTGGGGGTAAGGTTGCGTCCACTGCACTGGAAAGAAAAGTAGCTAGAAGAAATGAAGCAAGTTGAAAAGAAAGCTCAGCCTTTACCCCCCATTTATACCTTTGTGGTAGAACTGCATACCATCAGAAAATCTACGCTAGAGCTTCACGGACCGCGATGACCCTCACTTATGACATCATCATGTGGGGTTCATCCTGGCCCAGGTGTGCTACAACCATACCCCCCTCACAGAACCCCGCCATTCATTCCTATTTATGCACCTTTCTTCTTGCTCTGCCAAACTCTATTTCTCTCCTCCAGGCATTCCTTTACTGACTCAATCCGATTTTTCTTCGGTTTTCCAGCCGGTTGATTCCCTACAACTCACCCACTATACATGCGTTAACCAACCGACATCTTCCGATCGTTTTCCCTATGACAAACCATCTCAACGCACTTTCATTAATTCTCTCATTTAACCTTTCTTCACACCACACAACTCTCTAATACGTCCTTTCCTCATTTTATGCCAATTCTTCTCACACCTTAACACACCCTTAATATTGTCCTGTTACATAATGCCATCAAAATATACAAATGAATAACCAAAGACATAACACATCCCCCTGCCTCACTCTTCTATTAATATAAACCAGCCACTTCGGACTCTATGTTTCGTTTACACACGCATTCACATCGTATACAAACTTTTATCCATTCGAGAAGCTTACTACCAACATCGAAATATGACTAAACACCTGCATAGAGCTTCCCTTAATTATATCCTATTGTATGCCTGTTGCAAACCCATAAACCTGAAATACAAAATTTACTCTTCTTCATCGCCTCTTTCCCCAATCATCTTGTTTTAATGTAAAGAGAATCACAATTGCCACTCTACATACTAAACGCACCTTGTTCGTTCACCAATCAGTCCTTTAGACACTCGACTTTTCGACCAATTATACCAGCATATATCTTCCCACAACAGTTCAATAAACTAATGTACCCTATAATACCTTACAGTTACTTATCCCAACCTACCCTCTATATAACGAGGTTACTATTATGCTCTCCTCCTATTCTGACATACCCTCCGATAACGCTTTGTTACACAACTCAAAAACCAATCAATCACCATCTTGCCTATATACTTATACTGGATTTCCGACAAAATTTTATTCTTTCATCCTCATATTTTTTAAAATCAACTTAATTAAACTCTTTTTGACAGGGGATACAAATTTCGTCGTTCATATGATAATTTTACAAAGAACTTGATTTCCCTGAAAACATTATTTTTGAAGAATGGGTTCCAAAATTGACTCAACTTTTTCGAAAATTACTTTCAGCAAAATTTTTAAAACAAAATCTCAGCTAAGATTAACAGCTCCTAAGGAATGTATATTAGAGGTTCGCTTTCTGGGGAAAAATCATTAACCAAATTCGAGATTTGGTAAAATGATGTGGTTTTAAAAACAAAACATTTGCACAGTTTAATTTAGATTTAT
>JABUQX010034474.1:0-30000 GCA_015478945.1 Trachelipus rathkii | reverse complement strand
TATGTTCGTAACCGTTGGTGTCAAATTATTGAAATGGTCTCTTCAAATAAAGTATCGTTAATTGAACAGATACTTAATATACTTACAAATGAGGGTAGTGAAGTTACAACAAAGATTACTCTCAAGATTCCTAGCATACCCCAGGTGCTCAGTTTATACAAGGAATATAAAGATTCTGTTACCATTTTAATGTCTAACTATGAAGAACCTCACCAGACAAGTGATTTGTGAAAATAGATTTGTAATTGGTTATATGTAAATATATAAATAGAACTTACAAAAATGTTAATACAATTTTAGACTATACTGTAATACAGTACCATACATTAAGAATGTATATGAAATTGTTGTACAAGCATTTGTCCATACATATTTTTTAATCTTAGATTATATATATATATATATATATATATATATATATCATATAGAGTATATTAAATATATATATGTATTATATGATTATATTTAATTTATAATATATAACCTATATATAATATATATATATATATATATATATATATATATAGTTACTATTTAAAACGATTTTCTTTAATATTTTGTGCCACTAACATTTATTGGCGTCTATTTAATGTTTCATACTATGGTATGGTATTGTAGATAGAGCACTACACAGATAGTACTCATATATATATAATTATATATTATATATATATATATATAATAATAATATATATTATATACTAGACTAATCTTAGCTATATTCTAAATTAATATTGTAGTATATAGTATATATACTGTATATATGTAGAGCAATACACATATATATATCCCATTGAGAAACTGGTCATATCTAAGGTTTGAGAGATAAACAAATTTATATTAAGAACCTAAAAGCAATTCACTGGTTCAATTTATTGAAGTTATATTTAGTTATTAAAAATTAAATAAAATGAAAAAAAAGCACTACGCATAGTTGTTTTAATTTGTTTACATACTAAAATATATAGAACTTGGTCTGTAGTTTACATAACATTATAAATAGTCTATATACTACTTTTAGTTTATTTATACAATTTTGTAACACAAATGATAATACAAAATATGTTGTTCATTTTTATGGTTTATTTAATAACCTCATAATATTAGTATATATATATAAGATAGTATATAATACTTTAATAATTAATATACATAGTATGCTGAAAATGCTATCAGTATAAATACGATTTATACCTATTATTATGTACGTATTAAATATACGAATAATTATATATATATATACTAATTATATTATACCTATATGTGATATATATATTATATATATAGTATATTATATATATATATATATAAAAGATTTCAATGACCTCTTGCAGTAGTACTGTAAATTGTAAATAATTAAAAATTAGTTAAGAATATAAAATATATCCTTAGTTTTAGTAACATAAAATATGGGAAGTTAATCCAATTTTGTGATTATTATTGTTAGTCTTTTTATTTACTTAAGATTAATACTTTTATTTTGACTAATAAACGGCCATAACCTTCGCGACAATTTAGGATACTGGTATTTGAATTAATTGAATTAAAACAGTATGCCAGAAAGAAAATTAAAATGTATAAAGCAAAATAAATTAAAATGATATTTCTTTCTCTGCATTTAAAATGTATTTTCGTTGAAGCAGGGCTGAGGAGTTACTTTTTTAAAATTTTTTATTTTATTTATTTGACTGGGCTCCAACTTCCAAATTTTAAAATTTGTTTTGCTTGGAGCTCCGAAATTTTTATATTTATAGTTAAAAAAAATTCAGTTCTGTCCTGACTGAACCGAAAACTTTGCAGCTCTGGCTTCTCAGATCTATATCTAACAGCTTTTCACATCACACATCATTTTAGTTACTAAATTTTCACTTCTATAGATGCTCTTTTTTTCTATTTAAAAACAGCATTGAAAATTCCAGTTTTGTTTGAATTCATTAGCAAACTTTCCAGTGTCACTGCAATATGGTTTTGATTATATATATATATATATATATATATATATATATTCTCCCTAATATATCATATATATATATATATATAGTAAGATATATATTATAAATAATCATATAATAACGAATATTGTGATATATATATATTATATATATATATATAATATATATATATATATATTAATATATAATATATATATATATATATATAATATAATATATATATATATATATAATATATATACATATATATATTATATATATATATATATATATATATATATATATATATATAATGAACCAGCACTGAAAAAGTGTGTATTGTGTGAATTCATTAAACCTTCCAGTGTCACTGCATTATTCTTTATTATTATTATTATTATTATTATTATTATATTATTATTTAATATATTATTATAAGGATGCTTATATTATTAAATATTTATAAAGCATTCTTATATTCTTATTTTCTTGAATTATGGCACGTTTGAAAACGAAGATCATATGCATTATCATTTTCAATTTATCAAATCAAATGGAAAAAATCAAGGTAACTAAAACTACCCCCAATAGATCATTAAACACAATTGTAAACGCTAGTATATATATATATTATATATATTATATAAATATATATATATATATTAATATATATAATATATCTTATAATTATATAATATATATATATATATATATATATTATATATATATAATATATATATATATATATAATATGATATAATATATATATATATAATATTATATATATATATATATATATATAAATATATAGTATTATATATATATATAGTATATATATATATATTAATATTAATAATATAATATAATAAACTATATATAAGGTATATATAATATATATATTACTAGTATATATATATGATATATAAACAGATATATATATATATATATATATATAATATAATGTAATATATATATATATAATAATATATGTAGATATATATATATATATATAATATATATATATAAGGGTACCAATATTAATTTTAGGTTAGTATATACATATGATAATAGAGATGAAATGAGAGAGAGAGAAGATGAGAGAGAGAGAGAGAGAGAGAGACGAGGTATTCAAAATTCTTTTTTCAAATATATTCAATTGTTTTCGCCTGAACAAAAAGTTTCGTTCTCGTGGATTCTCGTTTAATTTATTCATTCGTACAGACCAAGTCAAGGTATGATGCCTGGCCTGGCCCAATATAACATTATATGAAATATGAAAGACTGTGTACGCCCCATAGCATAGAATTTACTCTTAAAACGAGTAGGAAGCCAAATTCAAGATGGAATTTAGTTATTTAAGTTTGCTATTCTATATGTCAGTTGTTCTTCTTGTATATATTTTATTTATAAAATCAGTTTTTATTTTTCACTTTCAAATAAAAGTGTAATGATTTAGATAACTTTACCATTTAACTTATTTATCAAAAGACTCAAAAATATTGGGTAGGAGCTACTACCCTACCTACCCTATGTATACTTCCCTGATATATATATATTATATAGATATATTATAAGTATTATAATAGTAACACTTCATACTATATATATGTATCTATTATATAATAATAACCTTGCACGATCACATTATATCAGTACTATATAGTATAGTATTAACATACTAAACGATATATATATATAATACGCACCTATATATAACTATAGTATGGTGTATATATATATATATATATTAATATAATATATCCAATTTGTAGCAATAACTGAACCTTAGCCTATCCCATGGAATGGGGGGGGGGGTTTATTAGTAGTACTGTTTTATGTTCTGTCAGGGAAATGGAGTATTCAGTTACAGTATTTCCTAACCAATTGGATGGACGAGTGCAGTAGATATCTAGGCTCTCCGATAGCAAGCCCTGTTCGACTTTATGCATTTTGGAAATTTTGCCCACCATGTATGTAGTCCCTTTCAAATCTCCAAATAGGTTGACCTTTGCTAGAAGCATCAGAGAGAGTGTGGTTTTTACATGTTAAATTAGACTGTTCTGTTGTATTTGTTGGTTATGGTTTTTAGCGACATTTGGATATTGAGATTAGTGCAATTCACTATGCCTTTCATTACCCCAATTTCAAAAAAATAAAAAATTTAAAAAAAAATTATAGGGACAAATGAAAATTTTTTAAAATTTTCTTTTTACATTTTAATTTTCAACCTATATCCATCCAATGAAATGTAGAACCATTGGAGAAATGGTTTCATAATTTCTTAATTCATATCATTATTATTATTATTATTATTATTATTATTATTATTATTATTATTATTATTATTATATCAAAGTAATAATAAAGGTTGAATGAAAGTTGTTTTAGTATAGTAGTAGTGTTTTAGTATAGAGTAGAGTAGATGTGACATAAAACATCCCTAAAATCAAAATATTTTAATGCAAAGGTTAAAATCTGACTGACTGACTAGCAATGCAGATATGAATGTGAAGTTGATGATTTTTTAAAGCTGTTGTTTAAGACATTTTTTTAATGATTGGATCATTTTCAAAGAAAGACCTTTTAGGAATTAATTAAACCAATTTCAATGAAAGCCATTTTATAAATTGGATCACTGTTCAATAAAACGCATTTTAGAGGATTTTATTTTAATGAAGCAAATAGTAATGTATGATTTTCATATAAAAATTAGTTTATAACTGCATCATTTTTAAACTTTGATGGCAATATTTCTAGTGTTTATCTTTGATCATTTTTAGAGAAAGAGGCTTTTTTTTTTAATTCATTTATAAGATTGATGTTTTGAGAGTGTTTAACTACTAATTGGTAAATTTGGGTGTTCTTCTTAATTGACGTATAGAGACAGATGACTTATGGAATCAAACATTGTTTGTGATTTGGGGAATAAGGTTCGGATGTAGAATGTATGGGTAAGCTCTTTGACAAAATAGTCATTTATATAGACAAAGTCAAAACGAAAACCTGTTAAACCACTATTAATGAGCTGTAGTTAGTTGATTGTATCACTGCCAGTGCGTTGAGAATTACAGGAAATCAAACAATTGGCTAAGAAGGTATTTTTTAGTTTTTATATACAGTACTGTATTTGAGAATTAATTGGTGAATTAAATTTGTTTATACCTTGTAAAAAGCCATTATCTTGGGATATCAAAAAATATTGTGTACATCGTTGATTAAATGTATTTTAGTAATAATTTACTGTCTTATTATACTTAAAACCAACTAATCGTATTTTAGAGATTTTAATGTTTTGAATAAGTAGTAAACGCAGGAATGCCCTATGATCTCACCTTGCCTTATATATATGGTATATTTAGATATATATACCTTTATATACATATAGATATAGTTGTTATGGTATTGTTATATTGTAGTAATATTGAGTAGTTTGTATTTAGTATTATTATTATGATATTATATTATTAGGTATATATATTTATTTAGTGTATATAATATATATTTGGTACTTAATTACTTAAGTATATTTGCATAAAATTTTATCTGGCTGATACCCTACCCCATGATTATATATATATATAATATACTATATAATAATATATTACTTATATCTATATATAATGATATATAATATATATAATTATATATATAAATTGCTATATTATGGATATATATATATATATATAACGGTATATAAACTTATGATTTGATAGTATTGAATTCACATAATATATTCTTAAAGTAATTAAGGGGTTTAAAATCTTGTTTATTTCGTTTTAAAATCTATGATATTATTATATAGATAATAATATATTTTATATATATTATATATACTAATATATAACAGGCTATATATATTATAGTATATATATTATAGTATATATGATAATTTATAATTAATTATATACTCTCCCGACATTATCCTATATCTTAAACTTTGTTAGTACAATTTACAGTTATATTTTAATTGTAAAATTGTTTTAGATTCGATAAGAAGATCTTTACATATATATAATATATAGTATATAATATATATATTATATATTAGTATATTATATTGCCTATATACTATATATAACACTAACATATATTAATATATATAAGTTATATAGTATATATATTTATAATGCCCATTAGAATAATGTTCTATCGGGTCTGTGCGTATATGCATAGTATTTAGTTGGTTTAATATTTCTTACGCCACTGATATATATAATATATATATATGCTATATATATGATATATATATAAGTAATATTTTATATCAGACGCTATGTATAATATTATATATATATTATTTATATGTACGTATATAAAGATCACACAAGGCATATAATTAAATACTTTTCTTTATGTAAAAGGTGAAGCAATGTTGAATACTAAAATTTGAATTTAAATTACCCTGGTGAATATAGTGCCCAGGAGCAGTTTACCAAAGATGTAAAACCAACAATTAGTGTTTGATCCTTTTTAATTATCCTAATAAATAAGAATTGGATCATCATAGCTTTCCCTGAGTTGCAATATCAAAATTTTTTGTAGGTTTCAACAAGTGAGTACGAAGATACAAATCTTTGTATCTGATTCTTAAGAGAGGAGAGACTTTAATGTGTTAAAGTTGATGAAGAAATTGGTTTATTTGAATGTCTAATAAAGCTTTACAAGGTTCATAAATATTTTCTTTACTGTACTCAAAAAAATTTGATAACGTATTTTGATAATTTTTTGTGTTTAATCAAATCTTCAGTTAATAATTTTGTTTTAAGGTTAATGTGATCTAGTGGAGAAAATTTTCCAGATAGTTTCCAAATATTCTTTATTATAACTTTATTATGGAACAATAAATATTTTATATATATATATATATATATATATATATATAATATTTATATAATATATATATATATATTAAATATTATAGGATATCGGAAATTTTATTTACGACTTTTTAAGCTATACACCCATTTCAAGATGTAATGGATATATTATATATATATATTATATATATATATATAATGGGAGGGTAACCACGAAAAAAAACCATGGTTTTTTCCATCCCTATATATATATATATATATAAATAATAGTATATAATATAAAATCATATATATTATATAAATAGATATATATTATTTAATTTATATATAATAATATTATATATATAATATATTCTAATATTTGGACTATATATTTAGTTTAATAATAATGAGTTAGTATAGTAAGTCCAAAGTCAATATTATATAGTCTTATATGAAGATCCACATATAAAACCTCAATTATATATAATAAGTATGAGACATTATTAGAGGGATACAATATCCATTGATGGTAACGTTACGGATTACCGATCGAGTAACCTAACATCCCGGATCACTGTCAGACTTAAGGACTATTCTTAGACAACAAAACATTGAGGTTAAATAAGAGAATCAAATCAACTGAGTTCACAGTAAAATTACAAGGCGGTCAACTCTATTATGAGTCTAGTTCAAGAGTACACTAAGCCTTTCTTAACTTTTGATTTTTCTCCTCTAAATGATACATTCCAATAAATGTCAAAGATCAGTTGGTTTTATAATCCTTTTAAATTTTTTTTTTTTTTTTATTTCTTATTATTTTATTATTATTTATTTTGGTTTTGTTTTGTCCAGGAGCCACCCCTGCACCCAAGAAGCCTGCAATGCTTTGTTAGCATACTTAACCACAATCACGCAAAGCCACAACTAGACGATAAGCATTACAGAAAGACACTGAAAGGCTTTATTAGAACTTATAAACGTGTTTATTTCATTGGCAGAAAAAGCAAAAACTCTACTAATTTTAAAGTAAGTTGATTCAGATAATACTGAGCAAGGCTATTCAATAAAGGAAGCTTGATAATAATTTGTCAAAGGAAACATTGCTGCTGATGGTTAGATACGTCTCCCGCAACGCCAAAAATACGTTGTGTTGATCAGTGAGGTCTTCTCGACCAAGGCCAAGGAGACAGGCATGCGGGAGCATCGTGAAACTATTGACTGAGATTGTTGTGTTCTTCACGGCGGCGACTCCTTCAAGAATCTTGAGGGATTTGACATTCCATATTTGGTGTCACTTAAATTTCTCTGCCTAGCAATGTCTGCCAGCCATGAGAGGATAGTTCCTAATTGAATGCATCTGTAAGTCCATTGCATAGGGTAGGACGTAACATAGTGTGTTCAAACGCTATTCCAGTTAATTGGCAACAATTTGGTTCTTTACAATTCAATCCGTTCTCCGGAAACATCCCCATGGGAGGGGAACCCAACAGAATTACAAGCATAAGATAAATTAGGGATTTCTAGAGTATGAGAAGAAAATGTACCAATTCCCCTCTGTTGGATGGTACTAATTCTGATCACTGTTATAGACACTGCTATCAGCTCAGCTGATAAATTGGACGAGCAGGGTGGCAGGCATGGGCGAAGACATTATTTCAATCGTATGGTCAACTTTATCTGCAAATAAATAAATAAATTAAATATTATAATATATATAATATATATATATATATCCAGTATAAATCACATATATATTACTATTATAGTATTATATACGAGACTCATATCATTATAATATATATTGCTGACTATGTACATACACTATTTATAGGCCTTACTTATATAATTATATACTAATATTATAATATACTTCTATATATATACAGATATAATAAATATATCCCCTTTACCAAAAGTGTGCCATCTTCTCGATACGATGATAGATTTCACCTTGGTTATTCCCCTCTCGCTTCCACACATTTGCTTGGCTCTGCCGTCTGCTCTTCCAAATGCAAGCCATACTGCTTGCCTTGTAAAGGCTCCATTCCTGTCTATTTGCCGAACAGTTATTCAATGATGAGTTTACTCCAGTATGTACTGACGGCTCTAAATAAACCACTCGGAACAGTGTGGGGGCATCTGCTGTCTTTTGCTCTCAGATTGCGCAACCTTTTTCCCATCACCCTCCCAACAGTTCACCTTCAATTTATCGCAGCAGAATTAATGGCGTTATAATGATATTGCGCTTTTCGAATTCTAATCCTTAATCGAATTCTTAACCAAGATCAATCTTCAACCGTTTTATGTCATATTATCTCAGATTCAGCTATAGCGCGCTACCCGTCGCTAAAACCACTTTTTATCTCCTATAAAACATACAGATACTAATCTAGGCTGTGCATGCAACTTTCTTGCGGCCGCTCCATTTCCCCGTTATAAGGAAACAAATTTATTTAGTTGGACCCCTCTGTTCAGTTAGGGGTAACTGGGCAATGAAATTCGCTGACAGAAAGGCCAAAATGGCCACCTCCTCATTTCGGAACTGTTCCAGGTACCTCTCCCGGATGCCAATCGACAAGGCTACCTCCCATCAACCGATTACTATCCTGCCTCTCCGACAAGGTTCTTCGACTTATTGGCAGACGCTGGACGAATGTTCAATCCGAGAGGAAGCTAAATTCTTCTTAGAAAATATAAGCCGTTCATCGGGATGTGGTTATCTTCCACTGCCCACGACGAAAAACGTTGACACGAGGTGATACTTGCACGTCTCCGTATTGACCACGACTAATAATCCCTCAGTTCACTATATTGTTACGTAACCGCGCAGCCTCCCATTTGCAAAAAATTTTTCGAAGTTCATTCCCCGCAATCTGTTCCCATTTATCTTCATGATTGCTTACCCAGCTTGACTCCTAGTCGCCGCCGTCATTTCCTATACTTACGATCCATTAAATCACCCTCACCAAAGATTTATCCGCATATCTTATCCGAATTCTTACCCACTTTTAGTAGTAACTTTTATATTTCTTGTTCTACAAAAAAGTTGGAATGTTCTTCAATAATATTTGATTGTTTTACGTAATTACTAGGACTTTATAATGCAAAGGATTATGTACATTTATTTAGTTTGTTTATTTTTTTAACTTGATCAAAAATATCATTTCTTTATCAAATAACAATGACGTTTGAAATAGGTATGTTCCAGGACCCGCCCATGGTGTGATTTTTTTTTTTCACCCAGTGTGGCCGCTTTGTGAGCATTGGTGTGGTACTGTACACGAACTCAAAATATATAATATATATATATATATATATATAATTAATATATGAATAATATATATATAATTATATATATATATATATTATAATATATATTAAATATATAATTAATATATATATATATATATATATTATATATTATAATATATATTATATATTATTATGCGAGGATATTTGGTGTTCATGTGTGACGAATCGAATGAGAGTTTATGAGAGGGATGGTTAGAGAAGATTGGCAGGCTATGTAAAAGGAGGGGTTGAAAGTAACGTAGATAAGGTAAGGTTTAATGGTTGTGAGTGAGGACAGTACCATGTGTGTTCTCGGTGTGAAAGTATGTTAGATGGTGAGCAAGCTGGAACAAGTGTTGAGTTTAAAAATATTATTAGATAGGTATGTGATTGATGTGAGAAGGGAACGGATGAATGCAGAGTGTAGTTAGAGAAAGTTGTGAATGGCAGAGTTGGCTGGTTGCAATTAAAAATCGTTGTGTGAATGTAAAAGGGTACAAGTCTTGAGTGCGCATGAGATCTTACATGGGGAGTTAGTTGTTATACACTGTCGTTATGTATGTGGTAGTAGAAGACTATTTGTCTGGAATAAGAAATATAATCTAAAGTTCAATGTGTTTCAGATGGACAATCTTTAGGGGTGTGTTTGTTAGGTGTGAGAAGATATAATAAAATGAGGAATTAACGTATTAGAGAGTTGTGTTTAGTGATGAAAGAAAGGGTAAATGAGAGCAATAAAATGAAAGTATGTTGAAATGGTTTGTCACGTGGAAAGGTTTGTAAATGATAAGCGGGGTTGGTTAAAGCGGTATAATGTATAGTGGAGAGTTGTGGGAACTCGAACCGCTTGGGAGACCGAGATGAAATTGGAATTGAGTCGTGTGAACGTAATGGTCTGAAGGAGGATGAAATTGTGAGTTTTTGCCTAGAGAGCGAGGAATAAATGAGCATGATAGAGAGGAATGGCGTGAGTTTTGTTAATGGGGCACTGGTGTGGCCCCACCGGTAGCCAAAGGGATGAACCTCTTACATTGGACGATATTTACCATAGTGAGGGTCCGTTTCAGCGGTTCCCATGAAGCTTTATGGAGTGGATTTCTGTTCGGTGACGAGCTTTCACTTTAAATTAATGGTACTCAAGGTGAGGGGCTCGAGTAAGGCTGGGTGCTTTCTTTCGACATTTGGTCAATACTCTCCTACTTGCTTTTCTTTTTCGATTTGTAGCGGCGCCTTACTCACCAATCTTTGGAAAATAAGGTTAGGTGAAGAAAGAAAGAAGGATAAGATATATTATATATATATATATATAGATATATATATATAATATATATTATATAATATAATATATATATATTAATATATGATTATTAATATTTTTAATTATAATATATAATATATATATATAATAATATATATATATAATATATTATAATTATATTATATTAATATTATAATAATATATATATATTAATATATAGATTATATATAATATAATATAATATTTAATATATATATATATATTTAATATATATTATATATAATATTATATTTATATAATATATATATATATATATAATTATATTATATATATTATATGTAATATTAATCTCCTTTTCCCAAGACTGGGGGTAAGGTGCTTGAACATGCATCGGAAAAGAGAAGTAGTAGAAAGATACATGACACAAGTCTGAAAAAGAGAAGCTCGCCAGGGCCTTACCGCCCTACCTTCTAATACCTATTTGTTTGAGACGCGCAGTCATGAATAATCCACCTAAGCTTTCACAGGACGCGGCGGACCCTACATGCATATCGTCAAGTGTAGGGTTCACCCCCTGGCCCAGTGGACCACAATCCATAACCCCCTCACAAAACTCAGCCATTCACTCTCTTATTATGCACCTTTATTTCTCGCCTCTGCCAAACACATTTCTCTCTTCCAGACACAAGTATTTACTGACTCAATCCACTTTTTCTTCGGTTTCCCAGCGGTCGATTATCCCAACAACACTTACCTAATTATACATCCGTTAACCAATAACCGACTTCATTCATCCTTTCCACATGACCAAACCATCTCCAACTGTAACTTTCATATTATTCTTCCATCATTACCCTTTCTTCTACACAACATAACTATCTAATACGTTCATTTCTCCATTTTATTAATTCTTCTCGCATCTAAACCGCCCCTAAATTGTGGATCCATCTGATAACACATGAACTTTAATTCTTATATATCCTTATTATATTTATTTCCTAAGACTAGTCTCTAACTAACATACAATTAACAGTTTAACATCAAGAAAACAACATTACCTCTCATGACTAAGACCCTAAGCGCAATTCTAAAAGATTTAGTCCCCTTTACATCCAACAACGATTTAATATGCACCAAGCCACCCTCCTGCCATCACCAAACTTTCATACTACATCTGCATTTTCATTCGTTCCCTTTTCATCCAAATAATATAATATAAATATTTAAACTCAGACCACTTGTTTCCAACTGCTCACCATTTAAAATAACTTCACACACGTGGATGGCCTAGTCCTCACTCACAACCATAACCTTACTCTTATCTACGTTTCTTTCAATACCACCTCCTTCTACCCCTCACACCACTTGCCCTCAAATCTCTCTACCAATCCTTCCTCAAACCTCTTCAGATTCACCACACAAAACCAAATCATCCACATTATAATTTAGGTAGTATGCACCCTCCATCACCTTCCAGTCTCTCCATCATTTATCTTTACAACATTTTAATTGCCACTCCGTCTCTAATTTACTTATCATAACCCCATCCATATATCAAAATGAATAACCAAGGGACATATAAACACAGCTCCATGCCTAAACTTCCGCTATTAATAGTAATAAACAATCACTATTATATCAAGTATATATCTTACCACGTACTTCACTATCGTCAGACATATTTTTGATCCATTCCGAATCCTACCACCAACACCATATATACTAATACCTGCCATATAGTATCATGCACCGGAACAGAAATGTAGTAGTAGAATATGTGACACCAGTCGAAAAGAAAGCTCAACCTTACCGCCCACTTTATAACTTTTAGTGAGAGAACTCGTCACAGGTAGAAAATCCACCCTATAGAGCTTACGGGACAGCGACGTGAATGTACAATATGACATCTCGTCAATGTTGTGAGGTTCATCCTTGGCCCAGGTGAGCACAAACATACACCCTTACAAAACCCCGCGCCATTCCATCCTATTATGCACCTTTCTTCTCGCCCTCTGCCAAACTCACATTTTTTCTCTTCCAGGGCATTCCTTTACTGACTCAAACCATTTTTTCGGTCTGCTAAAGCCAGTTCATAATTTTACCAGCACACGCGTCCACTATACTATACCATTTAACCAATACCGACTTTCATCCATCATTTCCACATGACCAAACCATTTCATCATACTTTCATTATATCGCATTTACCCTTTCTTCAACACCACAAAATCCACCCTAGACATTCCTCTTTTTATCAATCTTCTCACACTACTTCTTGTACTTTAGATGTCCATCTGAACACATTGACTTATAGATCTATATATACCTCTTATTCCAGAATCATATTGAGTCTCACTACAGATCAATTAACACAGGGCAACAAACTCTACCACCAATGTAATGACCCTAGCAACTAGTACTCAAAACGTAGTCCTTTCACATCCACCATTCAATTTAATTGCACTTCCTGCCATTCACAACTTTCCTACTTACGTCTCTGCATCATCCGTTTCCCTTTTTCGTCCAACATATATCCTAAATATTTAAAACTCAAGACAGTTGCTCTAGCTGCTCACCATATCTAACATAACTTCACACACACTAAGGACTGTCCTCACTTTCAACAATTCAATAACTTATCTTGTCTACGTTACTTTTCAAACCCCCTACCTTGTTTACACACACTCCCTACGATAATCTCTCTAACCAATCCTCTCACATCTACCCTTCTTCAGATTTGTCACACAAAAACAAATCGTGCGATATAAATAGATGGGGCAATCGTTCCATCTCTCTTCCTTTCTCCATCATATCCTAACACCATATCCCTGGCCAGTCCCCACCTTCTTCTTCATAAACCCCATCCATATACAAATTAAATAACCAAGGAACATAACACATCTCCCTGCCCACTCCGCTATTAATATTAAATATCAATCACTTTCCGACTCCATTTATTTCTTAGACACGCTTCACTATTGTGAAACATACTTTTGATTCCATTCAGTAGTTTACCACTAACACCTGCCATAGAGCCTCCCTATTAATCCTATCATACGGCTGTTGCAAATCTATAAAACCTACATACAATTTATTCTTCCTCATTTTCTCCTCAATCATTTGTTTCAATGGAAAGATTTGATCCAAAAACTTGTAAATTTAATGTGACCATTAAATAATTTGATAATTAATAATTTGAGCGCAATTGAAGTCTTTTATTTCAATTTTATAACACTTTTTTAATAAACATTCAATAAATTAATCCTTTTATTGAAAAGTTGTAAGAATTACAATCTTCTAAAGTCAGAAATGGATCAAGGTTACTAATTACTGCTCGTACTCCAATTAGGTCGGAAACTATATCCCTCCATAAAACGCTTTGTCATACAACTTCCAATGCAATCAACTCGCGATCTCTCCTCCGTTCTTGATCATTTTACTAGTAATTTCATCTATACCTTCAAATTTACCGTTTCAACTTTCTCAGCTCGTATCCACATTTTAAATTACTCCTCCTCTTTATGACTATTGACGTTTATCCCCAAATAAGAGGCATATGTCCTTCTTGCGCCCCATCAAACCCACCACACATTCACTTATCACCTTCTTCATTACTGCCCAATGTTATTCAAATTTTAGAAGTGTTCTTTCCTCCACTAAACCCTCACATTCCTTTCCGATATCTATCATTCAGAGGTGCCGAAAGCACCATCCTCATTCATAATTTCTAAGCAGATTTCCCCTTATTCTCCTTCTTAACCGTTTCTCGCAGAGAGCTTCCGCTTATCACCCCCTGTAAAGACCCCATTCAACTCCTTCAAACGTGCTATATATTACCTCCTTCCTTCTGGTATTTGCGCATGCATCTTTTAGTATCCTTTTTTCCTCCTTATATAATTCCAAAACTCTTTCTTTTGAAACCTCATCATTAGCTTTAGTATATTCAACCAGGCTTCTTTTTTACTTTTAACCGCTTACATCACCTCTTCATTCCACCACTCACTGATATGACGTTCTTACTCCTACTTTAGCACATCCACACACTTCTTTTGTACTGCTAACAACCGCTTCCTTCATTTTCTTCCAGATTGTTCAGGTTTCAACTTGTTCACATTCAACTATTTTAGTTCAAGCGCTCTGTAAATACTGTCTTATCAACCGTTGGCTCACTTAAGATCTTCAGTCTATAAATTCTACCCACTTTCTATCCTTATCATCCCTTCCTAGCCAAACCAAACCACCCACTGAACTTAATTTTACATAAAGGCAACATAATGATCGATAATCCCATTCCTAATCTCCTCATTGCTTTAACATCCGAACAATATATCTGACATCTCCTGCCGATCTCCACCAACACCAAAATCCAATCATACCTTTCCTATATATTTAAAGATATTATATATATTAATAGTATAATATATATATATAATATATATATAGTATATATATATATATGTCAGTAACTAATACTTTTATATATATATATTAGAGTTTATATTTGCGCTTATTTATTTACTTAGTCACTACTTATAATATTATGTATATAGTGTCAGTGGCGTAACTAAGGTCAGTTGCGCAGTTGCGCCCCCGGCGACTTATTTTGTGCGCCCCCTTTAGTCATTGACGGGGTGGATAGAGTTTTTGGAACTTTAATGACAAAAAAAGTTTTCTTGTTCATATCAAAGAAAAAATCACATTAAGCATTACAAAAGAACCAGAGAGTATTACAATGAAAAAAATAAATAGATATTATAGTCATATATATTATATATATATATATATTATACTATAATAATAGAAAATATAGTAATATATTAATATATTATATAGTATAGTTATATATCTATATATAATATTATATATATATAAATATATATAAATATCATTTTATATATATATTTATATATATTATATATATATATGAATATTAGTATATTCATATATAAAAGAGTTGCGCATTTTTAAAACACTTTTACTTATTTATTGGTAAAGTAAAGCAAAAACTACTAATAAACAATACAACATTGTCATTACTTTTTTGTAACATTTACATTTAATAGTCTTCTGAATATGCATCAATTATCTCCCCTTCGGTCTCTCCTTGCATACACAAATGTTCGCTACTATGAAATTTCTACAAGTCCAGTGCGCGAGAGCGCTAGCCCGATCATACTCATGCTAAGTACAGCCAATTCAATTACCTTAAGGTCGTCATGGTACTTCTCAAATAACTTTTATTAGTTGTACTAATTTGAAAAAGAGTGTTCTCTCAGCAGATGATAAAGTTACTGGGAGTGTCAGAACATTATAAAAGCTGTACACACGTCTGGGAAACTACAGAGACAACATATTATTTTCAATCAACAAATGTTCTGCCATGTATTATTTTTTCATTTTTCTTTTCTTATTTCACTTGCCACAACATTCCTGAGCAGACAATTTCCTTAACTAAAGAACTTGTCACGTCAGCTTCATATTTTTGGTGGTAAAGACTTGTCAGGCAGACTCCATGGAGCGTCTTTAATGTCTTCTGTTCTGAGGGCTGTAGGGCCCTCAAAAAAGCAAAACTCTGTTTACTTCTTATACTTTGGTACGCTCCGATTTACTTGACCTATTAGGTATATCAATGGCTCTGTAAAAAAACCCCCACCCTAAAATTGTGCAAAGGATCATTGAAGTCAACATCTTTAGAAAGCACATCAAAGAAGCTTGTCACTTTGCTTTTCGTTAGTAGGCAATTGAAAGTCTCAAGTTTGCCAATTTAAGACCACAAAAACAATTAATAAATTGGACACAAGAAATAACACGGGGAAATAACGAGCTTAAACTTGTTGACAAAGAAAAGACAAAATAGTAATGGGCGTTGGCGGCTTCTGATGAAGCTTCTTAAACACGTTTGATGCCGCGTTCGAAGTGCGTTGGAGAAAGCGCAACATAAGTAAGCCCACACCCCCAATCATATTATTATTATTATTATTTGAATGTTACTGGATATATATATAAAATAAAAATCTGATATTTGATTTATATTTTTAAAAAAAATATCAAATATCGGATATAAAATAAAAATACAAATTTATATATAATAATATATATATATTATATATATATATATATATTAAACATATATTATATATATATATAACCATATTTTATATTATATATATTATTATATAATTATTTATAATATTATATTAATTATTAATTTATATATATATAATTATACTATATATAATATATATAGAGAGTAGAAGAGAGAGAGAGCTTCATTATGAGTTTCATCAGAATAAAGTTTCATCCCTCTTGCCCGTGCCGTGCGCCACTTCTTCGGCTTCCTCGCGCCCACACTCCCCGGCACTCGCGGGCTTTGCGGGATGCGTTATTTTCAGCTCAACTTGATATTATTATTATTTATATATATGATCTATAATTATTATAATATATATTAATATTTACTAATTATATTATTTATAATATATAAATATTATATTTATTATAATAATTTTATAATATTTAATTTATTATTATTTATATAATTATACAGAGTGATCGAGAAGTGTCTCGCGCACAGGCAAAAATATTCTGAGTCTTGTGAATATTATATGGTAAGGATTTAAGGTCTTAGTCTGGCAACCACTTAGATATAACCCAAGGATTTACCTGCAACACATACGTAAAATCGTCACTTGTGAATTTGGTCTAGTGCTCCCATGATTGTCTCTCAGTAGGCGTAGAAGTTTCTTTTAAATAAAATATAAAAATGTATAGAAAAGTCGCACGACGGAAAAGTCGATGATATACGTGAGCGTGCTGCAAGAAAAGCCTTCGATTCAACGAAATGCTAAATTATACGAATAAATCCGTATCTAAACGGCCTTGGTTGGTATAAACATACCATGTAACGCGATACCGAAAAAGGTAACCAGACCTGTCGGTAAAACATAACCCTCTTTCAGAGGCGAGGCCGGGAAAGTGTTAATCAAAGTAGCGCCTTGGCCAAGACACTTTACGCCTCTTCTCGATATGCCTACAGCCCCCGAAGGAACTAGCACAGAATGGAGAGGTTGCGAAGCAGGTGGTATAGTTACCGACGCGTGCGAAACAGGACGGGCATCGGAAGATGCAAGCGAATAAGTAGAAGAAGCTGAAGTCAGAACAGGAATCCTTGTGCTAGACCGTGTGCAACGACGAGCTGGCAAATCAGAAGTTTGAGTTGGAGCTGAAGTGGAAGCTGGATTGCTCGTCGGAATCTGTGGTTGAGCCAGTGTTGAGGTTGAAGGCGGTGGTGGTGGTGCTGGTGGTGGAGGAGATAGGATAGATGCAGGTAGAGAAGGTGGAGGTGTAATAGGAGTAACCACATAGGATCGAGGAGAGGAAGGAAGAGGGGGCCGGAACAGTTCGCGGAAAGAAATCGGATTCCGGAGTGTCGGGAGGGTTAGCCTCGAAATAAGCTGGCTTACAGATATCGATTGACACGACTTCTGTAAGTGAAGGACGTTGGATAGTATAAAACTTCTCCTTCCTAAGTACAACCGGAAACGGTCCGTCGTATTTAGGTTGGAGAGCGGTGCGATGAGAGTCATGTCTCACAAAAACGTGAGTACATGTAGAAAGATCCTTCGGGATGAAGGAATGCACCTTGTGTTGGCGTGTAGGAGTAGGTCTCCACGACGTAGTACAGCGTCTTAAGCGAGTAAGATTGGAAAGAGGATCAGCAAGCTGAGAACAACAACTCACCCATAGACAAGTTCCGCAGCCGAGCACTGAAGGTCTTCCTGATGGCAGTGAGTATGCCAAGACGACGAAAGGAAGCTTCAGTCCAACGCTTCGGAAGAGGTTGAGCTGCAAGGGACGCCTTAAGCTGACGGTGAACGCTCGCAAACCCCATTTGCCTGCGGATGATAATCAGTGGTACGAATCTTCTCCGCACAAAGGAAACTCATCAAATCTCTCCAAAGAGAGGATTCGAATTGTCGACCTTCATCTGAGGTATCGGTGAGTGGAACACCGAAACGCGAAACCAATGAGCCATGAAAGCCTTGGCTATGGATTCAGCTGAAGCGAATCGGAAACGTTTTGAATTGAAAAAAATTACATTAACCAATCAGAGAACAGGAAATTTGAGTACCTGGAAACGGCCGAGCGCGCCCGTCGGATCAGCTGACAATTGTAAACAATACTCTTATACTTATATGTATCGATTTTATGAAATGATACGAGTGTGGTCAAGTATCCTTAATATAAAAGTTAACTAAAATATTTAAAAATTTTGGCAAGCCATTTCCGACACGTTTTGTAAAAAAATTTGTTTGTAAACAAAGTATTCCTCCGCGACGCCCACGTTTATTAATTCCCGAAATCGAGGATTTAACAACGGGCGCCTGACTGTGACGTAGAAGTGCGTAAACGGGCTCTGGAAACTATACATGTGCGCCTGTGTGCCCGCCTGGTCTGCAGTCGGGCTTCTGGAAACGCAGCCAGTGTTTCACAAATTAGGGGTGCCCAATATCTAAAAAATATCGATATACTGAATTGACATATCGATATTTTAATAAATATCGAATTACCTTCGATATCAGTAAAAAATATCTATACTTACATAAGGCGTTTTCGATTTTGCACTTTTGCTAACGAAATTGAGGAAAATGCTAAAAAGTCGTTCGTTTATGTCAATTTTAGCACAAATTTAGTAAAATGCTAACGAAACGTTAGTAATTTTCTAAATTCTGTTAGGTTGCTCTTTCCCGTGCGAAAAAATGTAAACAAATAAGATTGCGGCGTAGGAGTTCGATGATTTGATGAATGTTTCATTCATAAAATTAGCTTTAAATCTAATTCTTCCAAATCGATAACTCCATCACAATAGTGATCAATTTTTATTTGTATAAAACCATTTGTTATTTTTTTTTATTTTTTGTTATTCCAAAACACGTGCTCCATTAGAACAGCTGATCAAAATTTTTTGTAAACAATCGGTCGATTATGCCCGAAATTCGTGCTAAAACTGGATTAGCATTTCTTATCGAGCGTTAGCACAAATGCAAAATGGAAAACGCCTTAAGATTGCGGCGTAGTAGTAGTAGTTCGTTGATTTGATGAATGTTTCATGTCACTTCTCATTCATGAAATTGGCTTTAAATCTAATTTCTTCCAAATCGATAACTCATCACAATAGTTATCAATTATTGTAATAACAACGTTATTTTGTTATTTTTATTGTTTATTCAAAACCACGTGGTCCATTAGAACAGCTGATCAAATTTTTGTAAACAATCGGTCGATTATGCCCGAAATTCGTGCTAAAAGTGGATTAGAGGCGTTGTTTCCATTTTGCATTGTGCTACGCTCGATAAGAAATGCTAAATCCTTTAGCACGAATTTCGGCATAATCGAAAAATTGTTTACAAAAAATTTATCAAGCTGTCTAATGGAGCACGTGTTTTGGAAAAACAAAAATAAATTAAAAAATAACAAATGGTTTTTTATCACAAATAAATTGATCAACTATTGTGATGGAGTTTATCGATTGCTGAAGAAATTAAATTTAAGAGCTAATTTCATAATGAATATTCATCAAATCATCTGAACTTCTACGCCGCAATCTATTTGTTTACATTTTTCGTTAGCATTTTCCTAAAATTCACGACGGTAACCGGGAAAGTAGCAACCCAACAGAATTTAGAGAAGATTATAACGTGTTCGTTAGCATTTACTAAAATTTGTGCTAAATTGACATAAACGAACGACTTTTTAGCATTTTCCTAAATTTCGTTAGCAAAAGTGTGCAAAATCGAAAACGCCTTAGCATTTTTATCCAGCGTATAGCACAAATGCAAAACGAAAACGGCTTATAACCCTTTAAGTCCTAAGCGGTCACTGGATGACCGCTTTTGTGATTGATATTATTGACAAAATTATATCGATTTGCGATTTTTTTTTATAATCTACTAAAAGTCATCATTATAAATCTATAAATATCTCATAATAGAACACACAAAATTGAGTCAGTATTCTTTCATGCATGGCGAGAAGTGGGTGTTTTAGGCTCTCTCCTCAAAATTTCGATTTTGTGCGTGAAATAGTAATTTTTATTCTTTATTACTTATTATAAAATTTTTTTTTACTGTGTGTTTGTTCATATTGTTTTGTAGGAAAAATGTGAAGAAAAGAAATATATATTTTTAAAATTTTTCGTAAAAATAACCTATCGCTGCTCAAACGACTTGATCAAAATGCGGTCACCGGTGACGCTTCGGACTACGCAGGCTACTTAGTTTTGCCCAACTCAAAAAAATTTGATTTTTTTTTTTTTACAATTTTATACGTTTATATATATTTAATATATATATATATATATATATATATATATATTTATATATAAATATTGTTTTAATTTAAAAATATTATTTTTATTAGTTATTTAATAAATTATATAAAAGAAAAATTTTTTATTTTTTGAATAATATATATATATATAGATATATATAATAATATATTATTATATATATATATTATATTAATATATATATATATATATATATATATATATATATATATATATATATATATTTGAAAAATTATCTGTTTTTGGGGTGTAGTTTTGTCTAGCCAAAAAAAAAATATAATTTTTTTTTTAAACAGTATTTTACATTTCTATAATATATATATATAATAATATATATATAAATATATATATATATATATTATATATTATAATATATATATATATATATATATATATATATATATATATTCCCAGGTAATAAATTTTTATTTGTTACCAAAAAATCATTGTATATTTTCCATTCAGTTCTGGTTTTGATTTAATTTATAATACTGTATATATAATATATATAATATATATATATATATATTATATATTATAATATATTATATATATATATATATATATATATATAATATATATATATATATATATATATATTATGGTACATAACAATGTCAGACAAGTGTGTTATTTATATAACATTCTGAAGCTACGGTATACTTTTGTGCTGGTCCCAATAAAGAATTGCAGATATCTTTTGATAAACTGGTTTCCTCGCCATGATTTGGCAGGTGTTTTGGCAGGGATGGTAATTGATAACCTGCATCCACACACTGCCAGGTGGTTATCTCTGAAATCCACGAAGCCAACTGAGCTCTGGTACTATACCACCTGGTATCGATATGACGGGTTTCTAACCCTGTCCCGCGGACACCCGACTTCCCTAAGCCCCTCGGACAGTCACAACTCTCGCGATTCCACGTCTGCACGCATAACAACTACTTGTCTACCGCCCCTTCTACGCGCCCAGAACTTACATACACGGATCAAGCCCTTTCTCCTCTGGCCTGCGGACTTCCTCCGGCTATGCCCCGAACGCATTCTATCCCATCAACTACACCCTGCTAGCATAAACATCAGACGACCTCCATTCCTAGCGGCCTATACGATACTGCCTCATTATGCTCCGTACCTGCACCGAACCCACCATTTCCTCTACGCAACTCTTCCATCTTTGCCCGATAACTCAACCGACGATATCCTGTGTCCCTAGTGCTTGGGTACTTGCGCGTTCACTATTTGCACCTTAGTCTCGGCATCAGTCCTTACTAGGTCACAACTCTACATTTCTTCCTACTTCCAAACAAATCTCAGATCATCTCGGCCACATCGCACTGCTTTACCACGACCGTCATCTCCATACCATTCAATCGAACTCATCAACACCAGAACAGAACTACCGCGACCCAACATCACACTCGGATCCCTTGCCAACGACTCATCTCACCTCGTGCCATGACACTCCCATCGCCTTATATATCTTGGCCCTCATCAGCAGGTGGGTTCATATGCCACTCAAGGAGCATCTCCATTGCACCACCCTATGTCGACACTCTTCAATGCATGTTCGCTCGCGGACGTGAGTCGCCAACGCGCCTCAACCCACATATCCACAGACAGAACGCCTCTAGACATGCTGACTTCACACGCCGACAATTGCCGGCGTCGCCAATACAACGTATACCTAAGCCACAATTCTGCGGAGGTCTCTATTCACAAAATGAATCATAGTACCGTATTTGCAAAAGCCTACAAGGTACCCAACGCCCGCCTCTCAGTTATCCCACATAGACGGATAGTTCTTAGAAGTACAACAACCACAGCCATCCTACACGTGTACATATCCGTTCAACAGCCAGCTGCTCTACATGATCCAACACATCCATCCATATGCTAAATCCTCCTGAACAACTCCACACTAAAGCTCCACCATACTACTATCTTAACTTTTCTCCCTTCTCGATAGCTCATCCAGATTATCCCAACATGCTTAACTAACTCGACTACCATACCCATCATCAAGGCGTGATTCTTCTTATACGCTGTACTTTCTTTTTAATTTTCCCCATCAACTAGTGCAGACCCCAAATCACTGAACTAGGACAATCACATTCAAGATGACATCTTAAATACCTATCTGTACTGAAGCTGACGCGATTACACTGTTCCTCTCGCAATATTCTCTCCTTCGTTATGGCCATCGTACCTATCTAATCGGGCACCTTTCTTCGTCAACTAGCATGATTTTCACATTGTCTAATATCTCCGAACACGCCGGGTGGTCCGTTGCTATGTAGCTCTACATACAGCCTACACTGGTTCGGATCTCAGATTGCAATCATCGACGACCCTCCTTTGTCAAAGATTTTCATGACATCATTGCCGTCATACACGTGCTCGACTGATCTCCTCGCCCTATCCCACCTCTACGCTGAACAAATTGTGCGTATCCCATCTGTCGTGGCTACAGCAGCACAGTAAATCTCCAAGCTGGAACTAGCCTTTTCATTCAGCAATTTACACACGACCCCCATATCACACGACCGCTGCATTCTGGTCTGTCTGCCTTTCGCCGAGTTAGCATGAAGTCGCATCGAAATAAATAGCATCTGAACTAGTCCAACACTCATCGATAGCGGCCCTCTCCATCGCCTCTTCATTCGTATCACTTTATAGATTAACATGTAGTGAAAATACCGTGGCCACTTTTGTCTACTGTGATTCTGCTACGCTTATATCTACCCTTATATAACTACATGGACGCTCGATCTGGGACTCCATGTCCAACCGCCGTTGCTTACATACTGTACGCTATCACACTCCGATTTCATGTGTGTATTTGCCGCTCGTGTATGTTCATAGGCGGCCCCGGTTTTACTACAACTCCATCATTTCAAAAGATCATGTATATCCCACTCAGACTATCCTCGATTCGACTTCCCTGTCCACCATCATCTAAACCCCTAGCACACTGTCTGCCACGGTTCTTGTAGCAGACCTGCCCAACGCCCTGCCATATCCACTCGTCAATGTAATTCGGTCACCCGCAGCTTATTATTCGTCTACGCGTCCATCTTCCTGTCGTCCCTCCGAACGGACCATCGGACAATTCCATTCATTGGTGATGATACGCTAGTACGCTCTGATCTCCTAACCACGCACCAGACGATAGAGACCTCGTATGCCTCTTTTATATGTGCCCGAACTCCCACATAACATCCAGCCTCTTACTCGCGGCGTATCTTCTCTACGCGTCTCTACCTAGCAGTGCATTTTCTCATCCCTACAGCATAATCCGACGCTCCAGCGCGTTGCCTTACAGCAACGTCATAACACCCGTGATCCTTTGCTTCCTTCGAGAACTTCACAAACCACCCTCCGCAAATCCACCATCAAGACATCTGGACCGGATCTCCAAAATCGTTTACCCAGCTCAAGTTTACCGAACTACCGTCATAATGTTTCCAAATCCCTTCGCTAATTGATACACTATTCCCGCGCCCATACAGCTGCTACGTCTACAGCCCCGAACAGTCTTCCTCACAACGCGTCCAGTCACACTATACGGTACCGGCATATTCCCTAATCACTGGTCTGGATCACATTCACATCGGACTGTCCGTCTCGGTGGAACATACAACTCCGCATACCTCAACCACAGTCAGCGCGCTATCCACCGTCATTTACGCCTGAGTCAGCCTTTACTTACGCGTCTGATCTTGCGATCTTGCACAACGCACATGCGACTTTCTCCCTCCTATCTCACACCAACACGCATCCGCAGCCTATACATGCTTACCTGATGCCACCCGCACAAGTAACTGATCTCCAGCTTCACTCTCCCACATCCACTGTCTGAGACTGACTAAGAGTATCCGCATAAGCACGCGATTTTTGCCCTCACCCCTATAGCATTATACTCATTGCCCAGTTTCCCGCCCCCACGCATAGATGCTCGACACATCCCTCTACCCACACTTGCTTCGTGGTGGAAGGCTATGCATGACTTAGGCGTGTGTGATGATACGAGTTACTGATTGTGTTGCCATACTTTGGTATATAACAAATCGGTACACCTATTATCCAATTATGCTGGTATCGGAACCACACGAAAGGTGCCGCAAGGTTGGAAGCTAAGGAAAACAAAATATGTTGATATCGAGAGGCCATTTGTTGTTTAGAAATACAACAAGTACATGGTCGGAGTTGATCTGGCGGATATGCCTCATTGAGTATATTACCGGATCAACTTCAAGTCCAGAAAAATGGTACACTCGTATCTTTTTTATTGTGACCTTAGCTTTGTCCTGCCTGGCGTATACCGAGAGGGTCCATGTCGAGCAAAGGTCTCCTCAAAAAGAACATGCCGACTAGTGATTTTCAAAACGGACATTAGCGCATGGCTTATGAATTGTAGGAAGTAGTGGCACCCCCCCCTGTAAGGAAACTTCGAAAGCCGGGCCGGGGCCGGAGCAATGGCAGAACGAGAAAACAGAAGGTCAGAACAGAGAATATGCTCCCGCACAATCTGTCAGGTATGACAACCTTTCCCACTGGCCAGTGTTTACAGAGGGGAGGAAAACTTGCAAACTTTGCAAAAAGCTCAAGATGTCAGTCATGTGCGAAAAATGCAAAGTTCATCTTTGCCTCCTCCCTCGTCAACAAAATACCACGTGCTTTGTTCAATATATCATAAGCATTAGTCTAGTCTTGTTTTAACCTCTCTCTACCTATGCCTCCTATATATTATATAGTCCTATATATATATATATATATATAATATATATATGACTAATATAGTATAGCTCATATAGATACCATATACGTAGATTTCACCTTTAAATATATTATTATATATATATATATATAGTTTATATATATATATATATTTATAAAAAGAAATTATATACCGGTATATTATTATTAATTATTATATATGAAAAGAAACACCGCTTATTCTGCATTTTATCCTGAACTATATAGCTCTCTCATATTACCCGATACCTTTTCACGATCCCTCAGTGATAGTTCTGATATAATATCTGCCGCCTATAACTCATATGTAGTGTACCGCCAATCATTATATATAATATATATACTATATGAAAAAGAACTCTCGATATATTGTTTCCCCTCTTTGGGCAATTAAATATATGAAAAAGAAATATGTATATAGTGTACGTATATAGATACTTTTATCTTTCTATAACTCATATCGACTGCCCATCGGACGACACAATATTACAGATCTCGTTACCTCGTTATCATATATATATACTATACTACTATATATATACTTATATATAACTATATATATATACTAATTTATTTATATATATATATATATAAATTATATATATATAAATTATATATTATATATATATTATACGTACCTCTATTATATATTCATAGTAATATATATATATATATTATATATATATTATATATTTATATATATATACTAGCGAGGTTTAGTATATATCGTTGATTTTTACCTCTATCACTATGGATAGGTAGAGAGCTAACCTTAGTGTCATATTTTTTTTATACAAAATTTATTTTTTATATAAAAATTCTTAATTATCCATCAATGCGCTTCAAAAAATCCAAGAAAATGTATTTTAGTGTTATTATTTACCAGTATATAAACGCAAATTTTTGCTAGAGTGCCAAAAATTTAAAATATACTCTTAAGCCTGGACCGGTCACCGGTGACCGTTTTATATTTTGCACTAAAACAATGTAATTTTTTTTTCAAAAACAGTTCTAATGTTTTATTAGGGTTCCTATTCACCTTGAATTTGCAAGGAAATAATTTTCGTATAATTTTTTCATAATTCAGGACTTAAAGGGTTAAAAAAAACTATCGCCAGAAAATATCGATATATTGAGCCAAAAATATCGATATTTTGACATATCGATATTTTTTGATCTTGCTGCGTTTCCCGAAGTTTTTGTTATATTTCATCCCTATACGATTGTGATGGAGCCGAATTATTTTGATTTTATTAGCGTTATTTTTTAATATTTTTATTGAAAATATCATTTTAAAATGTACGAAAATCTGTAGAAAATACTTCAAATATTTTTTGATACCATTGTGTAAATTAAATGTGTATAGTTTTAATACAGTTGTTATTTGGTTTGAATACAGTGGATCTCTATTATTACCGTAAATTGTCCCATTCTTAGTTTTAAATTTATAAAAGCTAAAAAACTTTTTCTTGCCTTTATTATTATTCTTAGTAATTATTTAGAGAAAGGACCTCTAAACAGATTTTTATAAAAATCACAGCATAGACACTAAAATAATAATGAATAAAAAGAAAAAATGATCTCTTTATGAAAAAAGTTACAGCTTCTCAAAGTTTAAAAGATTTCCATAAACTTTTCTTATAAAAAACCGACCAGAATTTCTTTTATTGTACTTTACAAAATAGGCACAAGGGAAGACTGTAAAAGAAATAGTAGCATAACCATGGTTGGCAGAACTCAATCTAGGTTTACAACAACATAATCCATCTAGGTTAGGTCTAGGTTTATGACATCGTCGATTCATCCAAGCTAGGTCTTAGTTTAAGACCCTACTAGTTGAAGTTATGATGTTTTGGTAAGTATAGATAGAGTAAATATGTGTATCCTTAACAAATCTTATCATTACCTGAACTAGAATGGTCCTGAACCAATCTCAAGGCCCATTCAGTTTTTTTTTTATAAGTAAACCTTATGGGAAATTTTAAACTTTGAGAGGTTGTAACTTTTTTTTGTTCAAGAGACCGATCATTCATTTATTTTTTATTTTTCATGACTATTTTTTTTTTAAGAGTCTATACTATGATTTTTATAAAAATCTGTTTAGAGGCCCTTTCTCTAAATAATTACCCCATTCTTCACTAAATTATTTTTAGACATTTTTCTTATTGTTTTTGTTATTCATAATTAATTTTCTCTAACCATATAACTCTCATCACGCAACAGCTGATTGATTGTTTTCTGTAAAAAATGCAAATTTCATAAGCTCTTACAGCTTAAACAAATTTTATAAAAAATGCCTTAAGCCATGTTCTATTCATCCACTATCTTTATCTATAAGAAAGGTAGGATGGAACATTTGAGAAATCATAGGCCAGTTAGCTTAACATCTCTGGTTGTAAAAGCTTTTGGAAAAGTTATTGAAAGGTTATATATAGAAATATTTGGAAGATAACAAGATATTGTTTTCAGAAAGGGTAGGTCATGTCAGACAAACCTTTTAGAATTTATGGAATACATTACTGACTGCATTGACTGAGGAGATCCAGTTGATATTAGGTATGTATTTAGACTTCAGCAAGCTTTCTGATAAGGGTTCCCCACATAAGCTGATGAAGAGTTATTGTTAAGTATGGTATAGTGGATTGGTACATGCGTTGCGATTAAAAAGTGGTTTTGGAGTAGAAAACGGTATGTACAAACAAAAATGGCACTAAGTCATATGGAATATTGAGATAGTGTCCCACAGTGTTCAGTGCTTGGGCCACTATTGTTCCTCATTTATATATATAAATGATTAAGATGATACCTCAGTAAGGAATAGTGATGGATGTATAAAGATTAAAAATGATCATTGATTAAACTTCTTGGGTGGTGGATAAGTGGCAAATTAAATTTTAACAGTAAAAAGTGTTATGTTCTTTACTGAATACTTAATAAAAAGTTTAACTTTTATTGAATGGGGATTATTGGCTTGAGTCTGTGACCAGAAAAAAATTTAGGTGCTGATTATAGTAGTGCTACCTAGCTCAGATGTACAGCACCCGCTAGCAAGCGAGAGGGCCAGGTTCGAGACTGGGTGGAGTAAGAGAATGTGAGCCTTCTCTATTATAAACTCTAGCTTCGTCCCACTCAGAGATAAGAGAAGTGAGGCCCTTCTCTATTAACTGTTTCGTCCACTCAGACGTTAGTGAGCGCATTGGTAGCCGTGCTTGCTACTAGTGGAAAAACTCACAGTAATCCGCGATAGGGGGGGGGGGCGGGGGGGGGGGGGGGGGCCCTGGGGGCAAAGGGCCAAAAGCAGATTTGCGTCATTAGCCCTTGTAAACGCAAGGACCTTTCTTGATGGTCCCACTGACAGGTCGTTGTTTTCCTGAAGGCCATGACCTTCCTGGGGAGGACAGGTATAAGTAGTAATTGAAAGTAGCTAATCGTGTTTGGAATCAAGGAATAAGGCTAATAATATGCTAGGACTAGGTTTAATAAATTGCAATGTCATTTACAAGAGTAAGAAGCCGTTAAGTAACTTATAATATCTATGTTTAGGTCGCATTAGAGTATTGCGCACAGGTTTTGGGCCCCTTATTTAAGAAAAGATATAGATATCCTAGAGAGGGT
>JABUQX010034473.1:20000-32455 GCA_015478945.1 Trachelipus rathkii | reverse complement strand
AAATTCTGATGAATTGGAGTCGCCTTCAATACCTTTTGACATCATTCTTCAATAATATATATATATATATATATATATAATATATATATATATAATTTATATAGCCTATTGTAATAGCAATAATATATATATTTATATATATATATAACTGCTGCTCTCTACTATATATACCATATATATATTATATATATATATATCTCCATATATATATATATATATATATATATATATATATCACTGCTATATATATATATATATACAGTCAACTATAGCTCTTCACTTAAACATTTTTTTTAAGAACTGAGAACCTTTTTTCTTACCAGATCTTGAACAAGGCTGAAAGAAAGCCTCCTATCAAGAAACAGAGTTCTCGTGATGACCCGACGGAAAGTTGCATGTGAGGTTGGTCGTAAAGGTGGCATCGAATTCATCGTCAATGAACTCCTCTTCAAACTATTATAATATATATATATATATATATATATATATATATACTTTTCTTAACATATATATATATATATATATATATATATATATACTCTATATAACTATATATATACTCTTTGTATATTAATATTATCTTATGTATATATATATATATATGCTGCTATATATAACATATACAATTCTCAATCTTTACAAAATTGTAACATTTTAATTAGAAGAAAAAGAATAAGAAAACTGGAATAAATAATCCAATGAATAGTTTAATCCAATGAATAGTTAAATAATTAGTGAATTATAATTATATAATTAATGACTGAAGATACCAATACAATGAAGCAAGTAGTTTTAAAAGTTAATTTTGATAAAAATAACTTGGATAATTTATTTTAAAAAAAACAATTCGAATTTGTCAGTATATTGGTCCTTAAATCTGACCTGTCAGGGTCAGGGTAAAATATGAGATAATTATTTGAAGTAAGGAAAAAATTATTAATTCTATCTGTCAAGGGCAGGGTAAGGGTTAGGGTAAGATATGAGATAATTATTTGTAGTAAGCAAAACATTATCAACAATTACATAGCTAAAATTTAATATTATTTCAACACACTAAATCAGGTAAGGTTAAGGTTTATTATTCGTTAAGACGAGCCAGATAAAAAATTACATAAATAAGAATTATTTCTAAATTATTCTTCTCAATAAGATATCTTAAAAGGAAATACTCTCATACAAGGCGGAAGTACTCACATTTTTAAAAGTAAAATTAATATTTCTCTTAATTTTATGAGTATTTTGTTATCTGTCTATGCAGATAAAAAGAACGGGGAAAAATGGAATAAATATGTTGAAGTCCGAAGGTGTATTCAGAAAGGGTTATTTCATTTTAAGTTTAGTACAACACAATCATTCTAGTCTTAAAGAAAACAAAACTTCTCCGAGGCATGCATTAGCATTCATGGTAAAAGATAAGTGGTAGTGCTCAGTCAACCCTACTACCACTGTCCCTTTAGTCGCCTTCTACGACACGCAGAACATACGATGTGGGCAATTCTTTCTCCCTCATATATAGGGATATAAAAGATATGGATTTACACTCTAAAATTAAAAGTAACAAAAAAATACTAAATGGACTATAAAAATTTACAGAAATATCTGTAAAAAAAAAATTCAATTAAATATTTAAAAAAAAGAATAAGAAAAATAATAGGAACAAAATATTTTTAAGTGCACAAATAATTAGAAATTTTTACCTCCAAATCGTGTTTGCGTCTTGCTCTTCTACTCTTTTTATAACACTCCGAATGTCTTCTCGACTGGGATTTTGAATTACTAGCACCGGTCGCTTCAGTTAACAAAGAGCTCTTGTCCGAAAATAAGCTCAAGGGCCGGGAGGAAAGAGGCTAATATAAATATAAATATAAATATATATATAAATATAAATATAAATATAAATATAAATATAAATATAAATATAAATATAAATATATAAATATATAAATATAAATATATATATTTATATATGCGCCTTCCTCCATATATATATAGCACATCACAATATACTAACTCTCATATGTATATATATATCATCATCACCCCACCTTCTTGACAACACTGGAATTGGGTGCGTAACGGCCTGCACCGAACCAGAAAGTAATGCAGAAGAGCCATGAGGATGATCGCTTGCATTTGCCCCATACCTTTGAGTGAGAACTCGTCGCGGTCAGAAAAATACACCCTAGAGCTTCACCGGGACGCGACGGACCCTCGCTATGGCATCTCGTCAATGTGAGGTTCATCCCTTCGCCCAGGTGGGCTACAACCTTACCCCCTCACAAAAACCCCCGCCATTCCTCCTATTGTGCACCTTTCATCTTGCCTCCAGCCAAACCCACATTTCTCTCCTTCAAACACCATTTTACTGACTCAATCCACTTTTTCTTCGGTCTCCCAGCCAGTCGATTCCCAACTCACACTCAGCACTATACATTCGTTAACCACCCGACTATCATCTATCCTTTCCATGATCAAACCATCTCAGCATACTTTCATTTATTCTCTCATTTGCGCCCTTTCTTCACAAGACACAACTCTCTGTATGTTCATTCCTCATTTTATCTAATCTTCTCCCACACTCCCCTAAGGTTATCCATCTAAACACATTGAACTTTGAATCTATACCTCTTATTCAGTTCATAGTCTCACTACTATACATTAACTCAAGTAACAACATACCCTCTCATGTAAGACCCTAGCGCTCAAGACTTGGTCCTTTTACATCCTGCAGTTACAAATTCACCAACCACATTCATGCGTTCTACAACTTAATTTAAAAGCTTTGCATCATCAAAAAAGCGCATATTTCCCTTTTCTGTCAACAATAACAATACAATATTTCCAAAACTCAGTATAATTTTCCAGTTGCCACCATCACAACATAACTTCCACACCGGAGGTCTATTATGCTCTCTCACTCCACAATATGCTTTATAACAACTGCAGTTACTTTCAAACCTCCTTTAACACACCATGCCAAATCTCTCTCTACCATTTCTCGCCTCTCAAACTCTCCTCCAGATTACGCCCACAAACCAAGTCTGTCATGAATGACTGGGTGGGCGCCACTCCATTCCTTCCATGTACAACTCGTTCCATAACACCATCCTCTGCCACCCCCACCTCAAATTTGCTTTCATAAACACCTCTGTCCACATATACAATTGAATAACGAGGAACGCGCACATCACCAGCTGCTCGGCTGTGTAATAAAACCAGATCACTTTGGGCTCATTTATTTTTACGCTTCACTATCAATCCTTTTATGCACGATTCCATTCGAAGCTTTGCAACACTGTACATCACTAACACCTGCAATAGCTTTCCTGTTAATCCTATCATGCGCTTTTGCAAATCATAAAACCTAAAATACAGTTTGATATTTCTTATCTCTCTGTTTCTCAATCATTTGTTTCAATGCAAAGATTTGATCCACACATCACCTACTACCACTTCTAAACACCTTGTTCTTCACCAATCAGTACTTCAGTCCCTCGACACACTCTTTCAAAACAAAAAACAAACATATATCTTCCTTACAACATAACAATCTCCTCTATAATTTTCACAGTTACCCTTATCCCTCTTGCACTTACATAAGGGTACTTTCTTACCACTGTACCTCACCAATCCTCGGAGACTATACCTCGAAACGCTTTGTTCACACAACTTTCAAATCCAATCAACCACCATCTCGCCTCCATTCTTGATCATTTCACTAGTAATTTCATCTATACCTCAGATTTACCATTCTTCAACTTTCTCATTCTACCCATTACCTTCTCCTTACTAATGACCTCATCTCCAAAATACCTATTCACTTCTTGCCCATCAAATCCACACATTCACTATCACCTGCTCATTACTGCCAATTTATGCAGATTTTAGAGATGTTCCCTCCACACTCCCTCACATCCGTTTCATCGGTTACGAAAAGCACCATCCCTATTCATTATTTCTAGGCAGATTCTCCTTATTCTCCATTCTTAACCATTTCTTTTACCTTCAGGAAGGCTTCCTATTCCCCTTAAGTCTCAATTCATCATCATTCCAAAGGCATGTTCATCTACCTCTTTTTCCTTTTACGCATGCATCTTGCTGACAATTTGCGCTCATATGAGTTTGACATCTTTCTTTTTAGAGCCTCATAATTTATTTAATTACATTCAATAGCTTCTTTTTGCCCAACCGCTTGCATCGCTTCTTCTTTCTGCCACTCGCACTTCTTTTGCAGTGCCTCTCTACTTCTGCTAAATACACCTCATTTGCCATCTGGCCAGCACCTTCATTTGCTTTAGTTTGTTCAGGTTTCAAGTTGTTTCACATTCAACTGATTTACTTGCAAGCGCGCTCTTAAATACTTATGCTTATTACCTTACAATTCCTTAACTTCTGCTCTTGTTTTCTTACTTACTTCCTTCTTACATCTTCCTCTCCACCAAGCCCCACTAACTTAATTACATAGAACAATATAAATGATCCGATAATCCTTTTCCTAACCCCCTCACTGATTTAACATCCCAACACATTCAATATCTCCTTCACTAACACAAAATCAAATCATACTCTTTCACTTCAATACCATCTCCACCTACACCAACTCTAGTATACTTATGTAAGAATACTCTTGTGTTTAAAGAAAGTATTACTTACACACATGCCTCTCTCCTCACAGAAATCAATCACCTTCCTACCATTCTCATTATCTCCCGACACCCCAAAGCCACCTGTTATACAATCCCTTTTACGATCACCTATCCAACCATTTAGGTCAACCAGTACAATCAATCTGAAGCTCCTACTCACCCATCCAAAAACATCATTCAGATGATTTCAGAAAGAAAAACTCTCTTTCAACAAAACCCTCAGATGGACCATATGTCACAACCACATACCTTGACCTTTTCCAAACTTAAATTTAACCATTAGAATTCTAGTACTCACACACACAAAATCTACCATAGCTCTGTGCCACAAGTCACTCATCAGAATTGCAACTCCTTCTCTCCCCCCTCTCATTCCTTTCCACACCGACACAAACACATTTCACGTCACACCACTCATTTTCACCGTTTCCTTTCATCTTTGTTTCAGTCACAGCAAGCAAATCAAATTTTCCCTTTCTAAATACATCCATCACTTCTCTCCTCCTCATCTCAACATTTATTCCTTTGTTCCATGTACCACTTTTCTTCCTTCCTTTTTTTCTTCCAGAAAGATGAAGGCCGTTTATGGCGATCATGAACTTCTCAAGGCATGCATTAGCATTCCTGGCAAAATGATGTAGTAGTGGGCAGCCAACCCAACTACCACCGTTCCTTAGTCTCCTTCTACGACACGCAGAACTTACGATGTGGGCAATTCTTTCTCCTACACATAGGGATATAATGGATAGGGATGTCTGTAAGATGTTGTCTAAAAGAAGGGTGTAGATATAAGTATGTGTATATGATACGTGGATAAAGGTGGTGTCTGTAAGATGTTATCTGGTGAATGAGTGTGGCTATGAACGTGAAACAGAAAAGCTAACTATTAGGCACTGGAATGTCATGGGAAACCCTACATACCATAAAGCCAAATGGGAGGTAATTTCATCGCTGCGAGTATACGGGCTACTATACTATCTCTCTCTCTCTCTCTCTCTCTCTCTCTCTCTCTATATATATATATATATATATATATATATATATATATATATATATATATATATATATATATATATATATATATATATATATATATTTATATATATATATATAAAATTTATATATATATACCCTATAATATATATATATATGTAAGAATAAAAAATCAGTAAATACTTATTTACCAATGTTTGATGTTTGATATCTGATTTTGGCGACGTGGACAAGCAATCATGACTATTTGTAAGCCTACTGTTTCTTGAAGAATTAAACACAGATAAAGAAGTAATATGGCCGGGGCTTGGAGGACCACTTGCAAGCGAGCATGAAGAAGAATGACGTGTTAACTGATGACTAGCAGGTTTTATGCCAACGATTTCATTGCAATAATCCTTTTTCTTCATTTCTCTGCAACACGAATGAAAAAAAATTCTAAATAATTTGGTATCAACAACAAGCATAGCAATATGTAGTATGTAGTAAATACGATTACATAATAGTTGCAAGATTTTGGAAATAGAAGTTAATGAAACATGCATTTAAAGAAATAAAAACTGCAAATAATTTTATTGAAAAAGTGTGTGTATGTGCTGAATAAAAAGCAATGTTCTAAAACTAAAAAAGAAATACCACTAAGACGACTATAATATTTAAGTACCAAAACTAACAAAACCCAATAAACATAACGAGATAGACCCTCTTATCAAAATATTTCTAAAAGTGTGGCATTCAGTGAATTAAGAAGAGGAAAACTGTGCATAAAGAACATTCAAGCATCAGAACTTGACGTAAGAAGACAAAAAAGCGTCGAGCAAAGAAAATAAAGATACAAAAGAGTTCTGCTTCTATTTTCGTTCAAATACCTTCGATCTGTAACCTTTTTGCTTTCACTGAAGGTTTTAGTTACAGAGGATTTTTTTCCTTCTGACAAGAGACAATCTGCTTTAGAGCTTCCAAGGTCTCGAACTGTTTCATCCTTCCCTTTTGCCTTTACAAGAGAATCGCTACTGTTAACAGAAGATGCAGAAGATGAACTTAAAGAAAGTTTTCTCATTGTTAATGTTACTTGACTGATTGTCCTCTGAGGTGGCCTTTTGCCACATATATCACCTGAAGAGGAAGAAGACAGTGATATATGGGAAGTAGTTCGGGTAAACACAGTAGCTGATGGGCAGGTCAGAGCGCTACCACATATATTAGAGAGAGAAAGTCCTCTTTTTACAATTTCTATAGGAAAATTTTTCCTATATCTTCTTTCCCTTTCGGAAACTGGTGAAGAAGCAGCTGATGAAACGCTATCACTTTCTGTTTCTCCTCCAGATTGTAGGAAAGCTCTCTTGGCAGCATTTTGGATGAAATTAAAATTGTCATCACTTTCACAATTACTGCCTTTGGCAAATTTAGAATCGGGTGGCAAAAGGTCAGGTGAATTTCCATTTTTAGTTGAAGACATAAAAGCTTTTGGAGTTACTTTATTTGGCAATAAGTCAGGCTTCTGTCCATTTGTCTTGCAGCAAGCTGTTGGTCTAACAGGTGTGGACGTCAGAATTGAAGGAGATCTGTAAGTTCGAAAAATACGAACAAACTAAATTAGCAGAAAGAGAACAAACAAAAAAATGATAAAATAAAAATAATATATATTCACTAGTATTTAAAGTTGTGATTACTATGAGTATACAACAAACTAATAATAAAATAAGTTTTCCACATCACGTGTACTCACTTAGTTGTTGTAAGATTATCGTAAATAGGGCTTGGAGTTCTAGAACAAGGAGTTGAGAATCCGCTATCTCTGCTTCCTTCACTCTTAATAACTTTGTTTGTATTTTCTTTGTCGTTTTCTTTGCAAGATTCTTGTATTTGTTTCTCTTCATTTTTTCCGTCTGAACCAGTAATGGAAAAATGATTTTTAACGATTTCATGTGCTCTCTCAAAATTGGATTTCATCATGACATTTTTATCTCCTCCTTTCACTTTTGCCACTTGTTTCATTGGGGTCTTCTCTCCTAATATTCTACCTTGACTACCCTCATAGAAAACCCTTGTCCCATTCTGATACCCTAAAGGGTAAACTGTACAATTGCCTAACCTCAACTCCCCAGAAGAGCTTGAAGATAAAGAAGAATCGAGCGGTTTCGAGGCTGACTGACGTCCGATTACAGGTGTGTTGGGAATTGAAGGAGGACCCCATGACGTAACGGCCGGCACTCTTTCGTCTTCGTTACACTGAATCTGTAAGCAAGATATCATCAAATAGAAGAAAAATTTAAAAGGGATAATAATAATAATAATAATAATAATAATAATCATATAATAATAATAATAATAATAATAATAATAATAATAATAATAATAATAATAATAATACATAATAATAATAATAATAATAATAATAAGAGTATATAATTAATTAAAAATAATAATAATAATAATAATAATAATATAATAATAATAATAATAATAATAATAATAATAATAATAATAAAAAGTATGGAACCTATAGTAAACTAAATCACTCATTTAGGAAATGAAAATACATTACACACTCATTTTAAGTAGGAACCATATTGTTTAAACGTAAAAAACTGTTCTAATTTTTATTCCTTCATTATTTTTGCTACACTTATTTATCTTACCTATGATGAATTGAAGTATAAATAAATAACTGAAAATACTGTTCATATCTTCATAAATCTCAAGCACTGAGTCAGTAAGTATTGAAGAATTTAGTATTGAATTGATTGAACATGTGATGTGCGTATGTGATATATTCAAAATTTCTCTCTTCATTTACCACTCCAAGAATAACAATTTCAAATACGTCTACGTATGTCTACAGCAATATATTTAACATATAAGAATAACGTCTAACTTTGTTTTACATAGAGGAATAAAGGGGTACTGTCAATGACTATAACGCAAACTTTATTTCTACCAAAACTACTTTTCAAGAATGGATTACTATTACTCAAATAACTTACTCTCAACGAACGAAGCATCGTATGAACTTCCTGTAAATCGAGCTCCCTCTCGTGGGAATTCCACTTCAAACCATATTCCGTCAAGTAAGAGACTAATGACAGTAAAGACCCTTTTAATGGTGGTAAAACTTCACCCTTTTCGATTCTTTTAGTAATTTCTTCTTCTTCAACGCCAGCCCATGGAGGCATCCCTGTGAAAGGAAAGCTGTATTATGATTTTATTCGATCATTATATAGAAAGGAAAATTTGAAGCAGTATAGCTTTACAACTCATTTTATTGAATTTAGTTTTTCGCCCTGTTTATTAATCTTCCATTATTTTTTTTTTTTCTAAAACCGCTCTTGAATGTCAAAATAATACAAATGACAATGAATGATTTTACCACTGTTTTAATGTACAACTTCAATTTTACAGATTCAATATTTCAGAATGAAAAACAAGTTAAAACATCTTAAAAATTCTAGTACTATAAGCATATTCTCGGCATATCAACAAGCCCATTATAAGTGGGTTTTATATTTAAAAGTTTTTCCCCTAAGCTTTGTTTCCATAACTTTTCTTTCTAGAACTCGTTTGAAATTATGGATACATAAAACAAGCGGATTCTGCATTTTATTAACTACGCAGTTTTCTTTTCAGGGTCTTCGAGGAGTGAAAGTGATTAATACCCCCAATGGCAAAAACATATCATGAGTCAAAATATTTATTATTACATAGTCGTCAAACTTCCGTATATGGAAAAAAGAAAAAAGTTATGCTGTCAAAAAAAAATCATCATACCAGACCATATTTCCCAAATGATTGCAGCAACGCTGTAAACTTCGGTTCTAACTGAAACCATCTTTTCAAGAATGGTTTCCGGTGACTGCCAAGGTCTCAACCATCCACATTTCGATATATGTTCTGCTCTCATCCCGACACCCTGTTTAGAAATGTTTAATACAGAAATGTAAACAAAAAATATTAATTCTCTATTTTAGAAATATAATAAACAAACATAGACCATGAATTTATTTATTTAATTTTTTTAAAATATGCTTGAATTGTTAATTTAAATTATAAATAGAAATTGGCTTTGCTTCCCAAATATTATTCTGTAGAATTATAGAAAACAAAATTTTTAGTTCAGCAGTACAAATTAAATAATATAATAAACAAAACAACAATATTCGAAAAAAACAATTTTGAAAGACCTACCTTAACCTGAGATTCAAAAGCATACTCAAATCCACCGAGCTTGGCATTTCCAAGGCCTATTAAATGCAAAGCGTGTGAAGAAAGACCACAATGATACCAGCCGTGGGCGTGCATGAAGAGCAGGGCTTCTACTAACCCAATTAAGATGTCCACCGCTCCACCGACAGATAAATCATGATGCTGAAAAAAGAACAAGAATAAAAGTGAAAGAAAGTATAATCAAGATATCACGGACAAGATTACTCATCTGTTTGTGCAGAGTGGACTAACTGGAAATCGTATCCCTCCCATTGCAACTAGTTCAGTTCATGATATATATAACCCAATAATCATGGTAATCCCAGATACATCTGCACAATTTGCAAAAAACATTGAAACCAGAGTGGAAAAAAACCACGTTAAAAAAATGGGTTTCTAAAAAAAAACAACTAAAACCATTTTTTTTTTTTTTTTAGCCTTAAAATCAATATTTCATATTTTGTTTGTTTATATAGTATCTGCATCATTAATATTAATGTCCTTATAAGTTTATAGTATATATATATATATATATATATATATATAATATATATATATTACTAATAATATATAATATATATAATATATAATATATATATATATATATATATATATATTATATTATAGATAATATATATTAATACATATAGATATATTATATATTATATATATATATTATTGTTAAATAATATATAATTTTTTAATTAATGTTTATATATATATAATATATATATATATATATATATATATATATATATATATATATATATATATATATATATATATATATATATATATATATATATATTATTATATATATTTTATCATTTTATATTACTATAATATATATACTATAATATATATACAAACTATATATATATTATATATTATATATATATATAACATATAGCATAATATAATATATATATATAATATATATATATTTATTATATAATATATATTAAAAAATATTTTTATGCTAATAGATGTATGTATATATATATAATTTAATGAACATTTGTACAATATAAAATAAAACATAAAAAATAGTTTAATATATTTGTCTTTGTTGCGAATAAATTACGACCAGTAAAATTACCTGAACGTGTAAATGATGATAAAGGGAACCGTGGGGAACATGTTGATATACTAGGGTCACGTGATCAGGCGAAGGGTGAGTGACGTGGCAAGCAGCCATAACCTCCAGGAATCCTGGGTGGCGAAGTCGTCGAAGAAAGGATAGTTCATGAAGAAGAGATCGGACAGCATCTTGATCAGGGCAATCTCCATCTGGACCTTCTAGGAAAAGACAATAGAAAATTTCAAACAATGATGATGATGATGATGATGATGATGATGATGATATGATGATGTATTGATTGATGATGTTTTTGGTTTTGAACAACCGACAATAAATTCTATACTAATTGGCATTTGAAAAAAAAGTGTAAAAGTTTGATACTAAGAGAAAAAAAAGGAGAAAGAAAGTTTGGACAGTTTAAAGCCAATTTTAAAACAAAAGTAAAACCAAATACCAAATCCAATGAAAGTTTTGTAAAGAATAGAATACTTTAATAATACTTTAAAAGAAAAGAATAATTCAATTAATGAAAAAAGTACAGGAGTACAAAAATAAACTAAAAACAAAAGTAAACAAAAGTACAAAAAAGGAATGAGGCACAAAAGTACAAAAATAGTAAAGTCCTATAATTTTAAAGCATTCTAAAAAATAAGAAAAAACCTAAAAAAGAAAAGTTCAACTAAATACCTTTACCATTTAGTATTTTGCCGTAACTTGAAAGCGCCAAAGCTGGTGTTGGTCTCCGAACTGTTACAGGAGTTCCTATCCACGAAAACGACGAATAAACTGTTGGACCTCCACATCTGTTGTGGAAAAAAAATATTAGAGAGTAATATAGATATATAGTATTATCATATATATATAAATTATAATATATTTATATAATAATATCTATATATTATTATATATATACTTATATATATATTAATAGTATATATAGATTATATTATATATGATAGTATATACAGAGTCCGAGGTGTGAAATCATGTTTGATGGTGAGCATTTGGAACTAGTATTTGAGTTTAAATATTTAGGATATATGTTGGATCAAAAGGGAACGGATGATGCAGAGTGTAGTAGAAAAGTTGGGAATGATAGGAAGGTGGATGGTGCAATTAAATCCTTGGTGGATACAAAGGGACTAAGTCTTGAGTGAGCTGAGGTCCTACATGAGGAGATGTTTTTACAGGTGTTACTGTAAAGTAATGAAACTATGGTGTGGAATAAGAGTATAGATCTAAGGTACAATGTGTTCAGATGGACACATGTTAGGCGGTGTTAGTGTGAAAAAGAATGATATAAAGTGATGAATGTGAATCGATTAGGGAGTTGTGTGATGTGAACAAAAGTGTAAATGAGAGAACAAATGTGTATTAAGATGGTTGGCTACATTGAAAGGATGGATGATAGTCGGTTGGTTAAGTAAAGTAAAGTAAATAAAGTAAAGTAAAGTAAAGTAAAGTAAAGTAAAGTAAAGTAAAGTAAAGTAAAGTAAAGTAAAGTAAAATAAAGTAAAGTAAATTAAATTAAA
>JABUQX010034473.1:2500-15000 GCA_015478945.1 Trachelipus rathkii | reverse complement strand
GAGAGAAGACTGAGAATGGTAGTAAAGCCCAGACTGGGGGAAGAGCAGCACGGATATAGAAAGAACAGAAAGCACTACGGATCTCTTGTTCGCCTTAAGAATTAAGTTAGAAAAGGTATGGAAATATGATAAACGAGCTTATATAGCTTTCATAGATCTGAGGAAACCTCTTGATTGACTGTGGAGAGCGCTAGTGAGAGAATATGCTGTGGGTAAAAGTTGAGAGGAGGCCCTGGAGAGTTTGTATAGGAATAGTAATGTATATGTAGAGCAAAGGAAATATGCAGAACTAAGGAATGGTTCTGAAGGTGAGAACGGGTCAAAAATGGAAGATGCTTATCACAATTTTGTTTTCTAGCTATTCTGATGTTAGGGATAAGAAGGGGAGAGAGAGATATAAGAGATTTGGACGATAATATTCTTGCGATAGCGTGATGACTTGGCGGTGCTAAGCGAAGAGGGAGATAGGCTGAGAGGGGTGGTGACATGTTTTGCGAATAGGCTTAGAGAGGCCGGTCTGACTATGACACAGAAAAGGCGGAGATCAATGGTGGTCAGTAAAGAAAAAAGGAGGGGGAGAGCTGGGAGTGGAGGTGGAAGGGACTGAGATAAAGATGGTGAAGCAATGTAAATAGTTGGGTGGAGTATTTGAAAGAGAGAGAAAATGCACATCACAAGTAGGATAGCTCAGTATGGGGGAGCTGTATGAGCAGTGTACCCAATGCTGAAAGGACAAATGAGTTTGGAGGTGAAAAGGGTGATATTCGAGTGCGGGTGTTAACACCCGCGATTCTTCTGTAGGGGCAGAGGCTGGATACGGACCACAAAGAAAGATAATAGAATAGAGTCGGCGGAGATGCACGCTTTGAGAGCGATAGTAGGAAAGACTAGAAAAAGACAGATAAAGAAAGGAAAGGATAAGAGACTACGTTGGAGTGAAGACAATATTAAATAAGATAAATGCAGCCAGATTGATGTGGTGGGGACACCTGGAGAGCATGCAGGAGGAGGAGAGAGTGGCCAAGAGGAAATGAGAGTCGAGACCGCGGAGGGAGCAAGACCGAGAGGAAGACCTAGGAAGAGATGGGAGAGCTCGGTGCGGACTCATTGAGAAGACACTGGATGCCGTCGATGCGAGAGCTGAGAGAAGAGGGAGTCCTGAAGGATAGAGGAAGATGGAGAAGAGCGCTGCCCGCTAACAGTCTTGCCCTCCTGGGAGCGGTTATAATTTTAAGTACCGTATATATAATATATATATATATATATTATATATATTTACGACATTTAATATATATATATATTATATTATATACTATATATATATAATTATAATATATAATATTTATTCGTATATATATTACTATGCCTTATATATAACGTACTTACTTATGACTATACAAATATATATATATATGATAACCATTACTTAATATAATATATATATATCATATATATATATATATATATATATATATATATATATATATATATATATATATTTATATATATTTTTTATTATTTTTCTTCCTTTTGTATATTATTATTATTATATATTTTATTTCATTATTATTGTATTATTATTATATTATTATTATTATTATTATTATTATTATTATTATTATTATTATTATTATTATTATTATTATTATTATTACTTGGTTCTAAGGTCAGATAAAAGACAATACCTTTACGTCCGATAAATCACGAAAAAAAACATTCTGGCGTTTTAATCACCTTGACAAAGACAACTGAGAGCCTCCAAATAGGCCCTTCCTCAGCCGCTGACTCTTAAGAGTGCCTGAAGTTGAGCTTGTGTCACTCAGAAGGGTGCCGGTGCTTGAAGGCAGCGTCGAAGAAGAATGCGGAAGCGTCGAAGCGGCCATGCGATGAAGCGTCATGCCATAAAGAAGATCGAAAAATTCTAAAATTTTCTGTCTTCTAATGGGCGCCGGTTGTTTTATAGCGTAATCTCTGGAAAATAATAATAATAATAATAATAATAATAATAATAATAATAATAATAATAATAATAATAATAATAATAATAATAATAATAATAATAATAATAATAATAAAATCCAATGCCCAGAATATTTCTAATATTAAAAAAAATAAAGTAAATTCAAAATAAAAATTCTTTAAAGCTTTCTGATATAATAATAATAATAATAATAATAATAATAATAATAATAATAATAATAATAATAATAATAATAATAATAATAATAATAATAATAATAATAATAATAATAATAATAATAATAATAATAATAACAAAATTCAATGCCCAAATCTTTGTTACATCAAAAAAATATTTCAAATTCTAAGTACCGTACATTTTCTCTTAAGCTTTCTTGTCCGATAAACCAAGGATCTCTCACTTTAACTACTACGCGCCTTGAACTGTAGTAATTTTCTTTTATATAATAATAAAAAAAACATTAAGATGATACACTGCAAAGTGCAAAGCCCTATTTAAGTGCTTTTACTAAGGATTAGTGGTGGGTGTTTATAAGGGCTGTTTAAGGCGGGTGTTTAAGGGCTACTTAAGATGGGTGTTTTAAGGGCTCCTTAAGATTGGTAGGTAGGTATTAAGGTACTTTAAGATTAGTGGGCAAGGTAGACTCTTAGTTATTTAATTAACAATGGAACTGAACTTCATCAACAGCTTTATGACAATTATATGACATCATAAATTTCATACTTTTTTTTTAGAATTTACTTTTTAATATTATTATTAATTTTTTAAACTTTTTTTTTCCATTTTCTTCATTCTTCCGAACCATTTTTATCTTCCTACTGAATGAGAAAATACACTTTCCCGCAAGTTGCAAGTTCATCTTTCCCTTGTTCCTTCCTGGTCGTATTTATTCAACTCACCAAACTTATGGTTTTAGAATCTCAACATAATTTTAAATTTCTTACTGTTATTCTTTGCAATTTATAAATTTGTTCCATAAATAGCTTAAAAATAAGTTTTAAATAATAATAATAATAATAATAATAAATACATAATAATTACCAACTAATAATAATAATAATAATAATAATAATAATAATAATAATAATAATAATAATAATAATAATAATAATAATAATAATAATAATAATAATAATAATATAATTAATAATTAATAAGTGATACCGAAATATAATATCAAATAATAATAATAGTTAATGAATTAATAATAATTAATAATAATAATAAAAATTAATAATAATATTTAAGAGAATTAATTATATTAGAATCATCTAAATTCTAAAAGAATTTTTTTGTTGTTAGTACAGAATTCACTATATCATTTAAATATTCATAGTTAAAAATAGATTTAAATTATTATATAGAGATACTACAAGAAATACAATACATAATAATAAAATAATAATAATAATAATAATAATAATAATAATAATAATAATAATAATAATAATAATAATAATAATAATAATAAATAATAATAATAATAATATTAATAATATTAATAATTATTATATTATTATTGTGGAAGTATACATTTTTTTTTTTCTATGAAGAATAGCAAAACTTGTATTTATAAATCCTATTTGCTTTATTTGTGATAATTAATCCTTTCTTCACTACTTGTAAAACAATTAAACAATTGGACTCAAAAGACATCATCAAAGATAGTGGTAGATATTTTATCAACTTTCTTGAGCCATTACAAGTGTTTACATGTTTTAGGTAAATCACACAAGAAAAAGGAAAGCTTTACAAAGATATCGTTACTTATATATATATATATATATATATATATATAGATTACAAAATATATATAATATTTACTCTATTATATATATATTATATATATATATATATATATATATAATTTATTATTATAATATATATATATATATATATATATATATAATAATATATATATATTTACTAGATTACCACCACTAAAGGGCTATGCCCTTTTCAGGTGCCCTTTTCAAGGAGGGAGCCGAAAATAAAATGTAGGAAACCAATCCTAGGCCAAATTTATCGTAATCTCTTGCCTTGTTTTCTAATCCCGCCACAGTGGCGGAATAGGAAGTTGTTCAAATTTAAAGTCTAGATTACAGTGGTTCTCAAACTGTGTGACGCGTCACCTTTGGGTGGCGCAGCTCCCCCTCAGGGGTGACGCGAAAGTTTTGAACATTTTCATAATTGTATTTCAGTTTCATTTTAAAAAGTTTAATCGATTTTGAATTTTCCAACTTGTTAGGAAAAATTTTATGTTATCGTTATCCTTATATATTTATAGATTCAGAGGCAAATCCTGGGAATGCTTTTGACATGCTGTGATCATGAAAAATTATTGCAATTTTATGATTAATGATAGACCTTATTTTATAAATTGGAAGACTTTCTTTTTAGAATCTAACATGGGGTGACTTCGGCAAATTTGAATTAGTCAAGGGTGCCGTGGATCGAAAAAGTTTGAGAACCACTGGTCTAGAAAATAGTAACGGATTTCACCAAACTATTTTTAAAAACAACAACAACAACAATAAAGATGAACAAGTAGGGTTTCAAAAACATACAATAAAAACAACACAACCCTATGTAGTAAACACGATAAGACACATTACATTTACATACATATTGAAATTATATATATATATATTTGTACTACATACGTTATTGTTACTCATAGGAAGTATATAGTACCTATACAAGTATAATCCCTATATATATATATAGTATATATAATATAATACATTATAGTGTCCTCTACTATACCGCTATTATCATATACTATACACGTAGTACTATATAGTATAAATAATAGTTATATTAGTATTCATAATATCAAACCTATATATACCACGTTAATTTTCATTTTTTTATTATATAATAATATAAAATATAAATATAAATTATATATATAAAATATATATAAATATATATATATATATATATATATCTATATATATATTATATATAGTCGTATCATATTATTATATTATAATTATTACTATGATCGCATTATTATAAATTGTGACGAGATGGGCAAAAGTCGTTCACGGAATCCATGCAACGACGAGTTCAACCAAACTATAAAAAATTATCAAATTTATTTCGTAGTATTTCTTATTTTCGAATAACCCAATTTAAAACAAACAAACTGACAAAAATCAAATGAGGAGATGCCAGATTCGAACTTAGAGTTATGGAAAAATTGCAGACATTTTGCGCTGCCAACCATGCTCTAGTGAACCTGTCAATCTTATGACTTTTTACCATTTGTTTGTTTAAATTATGTATATATATATATATAGTATAATGTATACTATATAATATATTATATATGTATATATATATAATATATAATAGAATATATATATATATTAATATATATATATAATTATATATGTATAAATATATATATTATAATATATATATAATATATATTATATATTATAATAATCTATTCATTTTGAAGCAATAAAACATTTAATAGTACATTTTTATGATAACATATTTTAATTAAAAATATACTGTAGAAAATAATTATGTTTCTATGATACAAAGCAAAAAACAATAAAGCAGAAAACGAAAAAAAACGGAAACAAAGTCAAGACTATAAAAAAACAGCGAGCACACACACCTGACCAACACACACACACACACACACGACACACACACACACACCACGACACACACTACACACACACACACACACACCACACACACACACACAATATCACACCTACACACACACCACACCACACACACATCCACACACACACAGCACACACACGCAAAAACGCACGCAGATTAATTCAGCAATTGAAGCATAAGCATTTTCGAATACTAGATACTATAAAGATCTAACGATTGAAATATTATTAATTAATAGTTAATTTATTATTAACCATTAGTAATGAGAAAGGAGAGTATCAAATGGTTCGATTAAAAATTAATTCGTCATTAAAAATTAAAAAATAAATTCGTCCATTAAAATTCCGTCAAGGCTTCTTTTTTTATATTTTCATTCTCATTTATTATTCATTACTTGCTAGCCAATATTAAATTTAATAAAACAAATTATATTTAAACAACCTACAAGGCTTCCAAAAATCCAAACAACAATTATTCTTTTAAACTCACACTGTCAAATTCATTCTTTTTAACTTCACCATTGTCAAAAAGGCAGTGGATTGATACTAAAACAGAACAATAAGATTATTATATAAAATCTAAGACTCGAAATACAAAAACCGATTTTTTCTTTCTTTAGAGGTCAACAGATACGCAGGGATGCGGTTACGATGCTGTCGGATAAGATGAATGTTCTCAAAAATCCCAGATTCCAGTCAGATAATGTTTTTTTTTCTTTTTTTTTTTTTCTTTTTTTGATGTCAATTACACCTCTCAGGCTCAACTTGTTTATGTATACATCTACGTAGCGCTTCTTTTCAGAAGAGACAATCGGTGGAAATTAGTCACGTAGACATTGCAGCAAGAATGTCTTGCAATATTTTCCATAACTCTAGTTGAATCATGCATCCTCGTCATTTGATTTGTCACGAATAGAAACGATTTAATATTTTCCAAACACATACTCGGAAAAAAAAAATGTTTAATATTCATACAACCGTTTTTCAAATATGAAGAAAATAGTCACAATCCAATAGGGTATTAAATATAAAGTAAGCTCTTTTTACGAAGTCAGTTATATTTGCTCGTTGATGTGGAAGTGTAAAATTTCCACATATATATAATATATATATATATATATTAAAACTATTATATCCTACAGTACTTACTATAATATAATACTATATATATATATATATCTATTAGTATTATATATATATATATATATTATCATTTGATCGTTTCCTCCTTCTCTTGCTTACTTATGTCTAGTTTTCTTCAATCGCTCAATATCGCGTGTGTTGCCTGGGGCGACTTCTTCTCTCCTTTTCTGTCAATAGTGGTCTTCCTTCTCATGGTTCTGTCTTATCTCCCACTTTATTCCTACTTTTCATTATTCCTACTTCTCACCTGCACATCTAACTCTATTCACTCATATGCCGTGACTCGACCCTTCATTCTTCACTCATTTCAATTCTGCTCCCTCTGTTACTTCTAGAATGCCTCTTCGTCTTAATCTTCCGCATTCTATTCTCCGCTGAATCTGGATAGGGGAATTTTCCGGGTGGGTCGTGCTGAACCTTGTGAAATTCAATTCTTTAAAAAACTCAACTTTTCAAATTCTCCCTCTCTAAGACACCTTCTAACTTTCTATCTCTTTCGACGGTTCTCTCGTCTCTCCTGTTGCAAATATAAATGTTGACAATATAACATCCTTGGCCTTAACATAACAAAAAAAATCTCTCTTGGAAACCTCACATCACAAAACGGTGACTAAGGCGGCTCAAAGAACTGGGAGTTTCTGTTTGAGACTGCGAGGAACTTTTTTCACTTTTCACAGTTACTCCAGTTATACAAGGGCCTCATCCGCCCTTGTATGGAGTCTGCTCTCATATCTGGGGGGGGTTCAGGTTTCACCCGGCTTTTGGATAGGTCGAGTTCAAAGGGCCAAAAAGACTTATCAAATGTCCGTTTCTTTCTCTGGTCACTTGACCCTCTATCTTTGCGCGCGATGATGTTTGGTGCTTTATCTCTTTTCTATAGGTACCGCAGCGGCCAAGTGCTCGAGGGAACTAATCACTCGCGTACACCACCTTTAGATGCCTCGTAGCACAAGGGGTGTTGCTGTGTCGGCACATGAGTTTTGTGTTCATATTAGCAACTCCAGACTGTCGGTGCGGCTGCCTCCTTCTTTCCTGCCACCTCTGTTCTGTGGAATTCTCTTCCATCTTTGCTGTGTTTCCTACCTCAATTTAATCTCCCTCCTTTCACTTCTAAGGCCCGCGTTACTGTGCTCATCTGCGTAATTTGCGTTATTTGAACGTTTTGTTATCATTTACTTAGACACCCCTCCTTGAATAAGCGCTTTGCCCGTGAAGCGGTCGTGTTCGACAAATATACTGTTAAAATATCTATCCATGAAACTGTAGATCCATCATCTTCTACATTATAGCTAATACTATTCTATCTACTATACTATTCATACTATTACTGTTATATTACCTTACTTCCCTGTTATATATACCTCACTACTTACTACTACTTGCTATTGTCAATTATGTCTCTTGACTTATATATATACTTATAAATATATATATCTATATATATATATATATATATTTGTATCAAATTATTATATACTAGCGTATATATATATATGTATCATATACTATATTATATATACTATATTATACGAGCGTCTATAGTTAGTCTATACATAATATCATATTAGATATATATATATATATTATAGATACTATATATATATTCTATATAGATTATATATAATACATATTATAATCAATATACCGCTCTAATATTTACTATTATATTATCGTATAGTACGTATATATATATCATATATTACATTTTGGGTTTTATAAGTTCAGCTTAGATACTTAAATAAATCATAGAAAGTTTATCCTGCTAATGTTGATTTCTTCATATATTATAATCCAGAAATATATATATTATATATATATATATATTACTGTTATAGTATATAATATATATATATATATATATATATATATACTATATATATATATATATATATATATAATATGACCAAATGTCCCATAAGCGACAAATGGGAGTTTTAGATTGATTTGATTTAACGGAGTATGTTTCAGGAATTTTCTCATTTTCCATTAAATAAAAAGAATTGTAATATTTTAAGGTGAGGTGAAAAGAGTTTGAATCTATAGTTATATTATATATATATATTATATATATTATATATTATATATAATATTTATATATATATTCTATATTATATATATATATATATATAATAATTGTTGTAAAAAAATTAATTATAGTTTATCATTTTGAATTACAACCCGCCGGATATATAGTGTTTATGAGTAACATGTAAAATTTACAAATATAGATAATTTTTTTTATTGTAGCGTTTAATATATATATATATATATATATATATATATATATTATATATATATAATATATATTATATATTAATATATATATATATATATATATCATATATATATATATTATATATATATATATATATAATATACATCAATAATCATAGTACATATTATAATATATATATATATACTCGATTATTTAAAAAAAAAAAATATAAATTATTTTATGAAAATAATTTTTTATTTATTTTTTTTATATTTTTTATTATTTTTCTTTTTAAAATTCAGAATCATAATTTTTGAACTAATTTAAAAAATTAAATGAATTCAAACATTGTTTTCTTGAGACTTTCTTCTCATCTTCTAAATAATTTTGGAATAAATAATCCAATTAGTCATTTCAAAGATACTTAATAACATCAAAAAAAGGAACTCAGATCATCAATCTAATATATATATATATATATAATATATATATATATATATATATATATTATATATAGTATATAATTATATATATATATATATATATATATACCTATATATAATATATATATATATTATATATATATAAAGATATATATAATTAGATAATATAATAGTATATATAAAAAACAGTATAACCTTCTAATAAGTTAGTAACTCGATGGCAATAAAGCAACCTATGATGACCTAAACTAATCAAAAATGATCCTAATCTAACCTATAAATATTGAAGGTCCATTTTCCTATTATAATATATATGATATATATATATATATATATATATATATATATTATATATATAATATATATTTATCATAATTAAATAATTTTATAATATTTGTTATATATATATATATATAATATATATATGTGTGTATGTATATATATAAATATGAATAACTAGTATATATATATATTATATTATATATAAATTTAATATATATATATATATTTATAATATATTATATATTATATATACTATTAATATATATATAATATATATATACGTAAAATTATACTTGTACAATTATATATATATATATATATATATATAATATATTAGATATATAATATATATATATAGATATAGTATATATAATTATATTATATATATATATATATAGATATATATATACAATTATATATAATATATATATATATATACATATATATATTATATATATATATATATATAATATTATATAAAATATATATATTATAAAAATAATATATATAATAAATATATATATATATAGTTATTATATATATTATATATAATAGATATATACTATATATATATTTCAATTTGTAATCAGAGCTGACGACCTAATCTTAACAAATTGAACCAACGAACACGCTCCCAAGACGAATACAGTTATTCTAATAACATGTAAAACTCCTTGTATTTAATATAAGTTTTTAACTTTTTTATTATTTTTTTTATCTTTTAATTAATTACTCTATATATCATAATAACTCTTATATAGCTTTTTCATGTAAACTTTTAAATCATTTTCAAACTTTTCACAAAGAATTTGAAAACCCATTTTTTTATACCACAAAAAACACTAAAGTTGTAAATTAAAAAAGATAAAAATAAAAAAAGCGTAACGAGTTAGCAACCTTACACTCACACAAAATAGAAAATAAAAAAAAAAAAAAAAAAAAAACAAAAAAAAAAAAAAAAAAAAAAAAAAAAAAAAACTGAATGGCCTTTCAACTTAAAAGATATTTTTTTGAAAGTAAAACTATGATAGTTATTTTTAGAAAGTTGGCCGCTAACACCCAAATTTCCACCTCAGGAGAAAAAACTGAATTGAAATTGCGGTAAAAAAAAATGCCCACCACAATCCACAATATACAATGGATTACATAAAATTTTTAGAAAACGATTTACTGTTAATAATTTTTACATTTTTTTCTTTTTTAAATTAAAAAAAATATAAAAAATAAAGAAACTTACAAAGACAAATAGACGAGACAAAAAAAAACGGGCCATTCTGTCCACAATCAGCTGCTGTCGTTTAATGCTGAATAACCGTATTTAATTAACAGATGCTTTACAAAGATTTATGTTAAAAAAAAAAAAAGCAAAGAAAAAAATAGCAAGTCAGCTATAATCAATAGAAACAATGAAGCGAATATGCTTCACTCACTCTTAAAAACATATAGAACCAAAGTGCATCAAAGAATTTTCCTGATACATCAAATATAAAAATACAAGGTATTTATTTAATATTATTGTATTTAATCATTATAACATAAAAAGTATAAAAAGAAAAGTATTTTAGAATACATTCACCCTGAGACAAAGATAGAAATATATAATTTGCTTAAATTAAAGATGGATTTATCCTAAAAAAAATTATTAAAAGGAAAATTTTATTTAAAAAATTATTAATTATTAAAAAAAAATTATTAAAAGGAAAATTTTATTAAAAAAAATTTATTAATTATTAAAAAAAATTTATTAAAAAAAATTTTATTAAAAAAAAAATTAATTAAGTAGTTAAAAAAAAATTATTAAAAGGGAAAATTTTATTGCAAAATGCTCAATGTATGTAATTGGGATGGATAACTTCGCAAAGTTAACTTGTTTAATAAATTATGAAAGAATTATTAAATAATTCCTTATAATTTTGTTATAATAATAGTCTTATATAACTATTATAGAATTATATTGATTATTATTTTATTATTATATTATTATTATTATATTTTTTATTATAATTATTTTTATTGTATTAAATTAATATTAGCATTTTATTTTTTATTATTAGTTATATTATTCATTCTATTAATTATTAGTGAGACACGCTCGACCTCAGGCCAAGCCGAAGGGGTCCCAGGTCGAGCACTGGCGTTGGAGCGAGAAATGTGAGCTTTTCTCTACTAACCCAGCTCGTCGCTCTCAGACGTTAATGAGTAGATTGCAGGTGCTTAGCTACCAATGGGAAAACTTTTGGGCATCCGCGAATAGGCCTGGCCAGCTAGCGGATTTGTCGTTATAGGCTCGTGTTCCCAAGAACCTTTCTCGACGGGTCCGACTGACAGGACGCAAGTCCTTCCTGGGGGGTGAAGATATTATTATTATTTATTATTATTATTATTTATTATTATATTATTATTTATTATTATTATATTATTATTATTATTATTATTATTATTATTATATTATTATTATTATATTACTACTTTTGACAAGTAATAAATTGAAGCAATCTAACAACATAGTGTTTCTCAGTAAGGAACTTCCTGAGTCCTGACAAATACAAAAGGAAAATATTTCTTAAAAGCAAGCCACGAACCAACTACTTTTGAAAGTTACGAAAAAAAAAGAACCTCTATCCATATGAAGAAGAGAGAGTAGAGTGTATAGATTACGATATGATAGAAGAGAGAGAGAGAGGAAGAGAGAAGACGAGAGAGGAGAGAGAGAGAGAGAAAGAGAGAGAGAAGAAGAGAGAGAGGAGGAGAAGAGAGAGAGAGAGAGAGAGAGAGAGAGAGAAGAATAA
>JABUQX010034472.1:32500-47113 GCA_015478945.1 Trachelipus rathkii | reverse complement strand
TACCATCATAATCAAGTCAGAGGCAATATTATCAAGAGAGGGGGTGTAGTACGCTACAAACAAGTATTCTCAACTCCTTAGCGGCATAATTACTGACAGATTAGACTAAACGCTCAGGCTTTAATAGATGGAGGGTAGATTAAATAACTGCAGGACATGCAGATAGATGAAGTAGATAATTCCACAGAACAGAGGTGGTGAAGGGAAAGATAGGAAGCACCACATCCGGATACTATTCCTAGAGGGAGTTTATCCATAATCAAAACAGATGACTAAACACTCCTTGTGCTACTAGGTGACGTCGTATAAAGGTGGCTGGTTTCGACAAATTTTAATTAAAGTTTACCCTTTCGAGCACTTGCTCTCGCATGGGGTTGCCTATAATAATATGAGATTAAAAAAGCACCAAGAGTATACAGATTATATTAAAGCCTTTTATTGGTTTTGACTCTGAACCCTTATCACTAATAAGGGCCGGGTGAAGCATGAATGCTCATCTACTCTATTCATAATTAGATAGAGCAGTTACCTCATACATAGGGCGGATAGAGACCTCTTGTATTAATGCTTGGAATCATACTGATGAAAAGAGAGATAATAAAAAATAAATAAGTCTCAGTCTATAATACAGGATAACTTCCCAGTCTCTTTATTATTTTCCGTCTCTCTATGACTAAACCTCGTATGTGAAATGTGAGTTTCCAAGGACATTTTTTTGTTTATGTTTTAGGTCACAACCAAGGATGTTTTATATTGTCAACAGGAAAGACGAGATGAACCGTGAAGTGGTAATGATATGGAAATTATTAGATAATTGACGTTTATAGTAAGATTAGAGAAATTATGCAGAAGTTTGGTTTTTAAGAATATTGGAATTTTCACTAAAGGTTCAGACGACTTCCATATCCTCGAAATTCTATTCCTGAATCATCGGGAATAGAATTAGTAGATAAGATTATAAGACGAGTAGGCTAATATCATAGTAATGTTAAAAGTAAGGTGTTATAGCAGAACTGAAATGAGTTTGAAGAATTAAGTAGGTCTGAGTCTATTTATTTGGTTAATATGAGTGGATATGAGATTTAATTATGCTAGGTGAGAAATATTTAATGAAAATGTAGGTAATTAAAGTAGAGAGATTATAGATCAGTATTAACCCTGTATATTATGAGTGCAAGACACCACTTATTGACAGAAAAAAGAAGAAGTCGCCCCATCAATCAACAACAACCGATATTTAGAGATTTGAAAGATATATAAATATATAAAGTTATAATCATATAGTTACATTATTAAAATTTATTAAAGTGACAAGAGAATAGATAGTGAAACCCAAAAGGTGAGGGAGTTATAGTATATATTAGAGTACATGATATACGCTGATTGCTCATGACCGCGTTTAATAATTCTTTTTGGATACTCGGACAAGCGCTCCCCACGCAAGTGATCTCTACCTCCGAAGTACTAAGAGCTGAAAACCATAAATCGAGTTAGATATAGACTGAGTTAAAGTGATATATCTGCTCAAATAAGGAAATAATCGTGCAGCTGGAATAGACTCGTACATGGTTATCGGTAAAGAAAGTATATTAGTAATCCTAGATAAATCTATAGAAGTCAGAGTTTGAGAACGGAGTTTCTCAAATAAGGATATCTTAAGATATGAATACAAGTGTGAGTGCTCTTATGCTTTTAAGATAGTTAGAAGATAGATTGGCTTCTTTTTTCAGAATAGGTGTGACAATTGTGCGGGCTTCCAAACACTGAGTGTGAAAGTCGCTAAGGTTGTGACGATAGAGAACTATCGAATTGAACGAGGGGCGGGGATGGCACGGATAGCACACTCTCCCTTACAAATTTACTTGTGGAGAGAAATGACCAATCTAGGCCACCACGTCTCTCTTCCTATCCTTCATAGATTTTAGGGGCCTATTCACCCGATCAAATGTAATCACAGGCAAAGCATTAGTGACAGCCTATGGATCGAGGTAGAAGGACTTGTAGAAGAAGAGAAATGCCAGAGAATTCATCTAGGGATTTGAGTTGCATTGGAGAGAGATAAGTAGAGACCGAAGAGATGGCCTTCATCAAGTTGGAGAATTAACAACAGAACAATCAGAGGAAAGGGAGATTTACAGAAGTTGCTATTTAGCTCTTGTAGAAGAAGCCTCAGAAAGGATAATTTGTCAGTAGGAGAACAAAGGAAGAAGTTAGCGCACTTTCGTTTTTGATGATAATGCACCGCGTCTGCTCGTCGAAGGTATTCGCCTCGGCCAACCGATTTCTAGCCTCCCGAATGCAACTAATTTGGCAGGAGGAAGAGATTGGTGAAGAGACGGACAGTTTTCCACCCCCGATGGACACCTATACTGATATCTGCTAAGTAGCAAACTGACATGAGCAATGGAATACAACGCACGATCGGAAGTTTCTCTATGGTATTAATGAATATAGAGTTACGTGATTGAATGTAATTGGAATTGATAAAATTGACCATAAGTCCCATGCAGAACTGATTACAGCTCCCGTTGCCTTGATTGTGTATAAGATGATATTATACATAACCATACATTATTCCTAACTGAAGGGTAGCCAATTTTCTTCATAGTCATGCAATAGTTGGAAAACTTCTTCATTCTCAAGTCCAGTGGGTCTAAATATGTTTTTAATCATTGTATTGAAGAACACACTGACCTAGAACTCTCAGTTACGGACAACAACATGTGCTCCTCATTTTCCAGTTAGATAGAGTGAGATACTGTTTATAAGTGTTCATTTAATTGTATTATTATTTATCTATATATGTATTTATGTATTATATATTCTCGATATCATTCTCTCATATTTATTAATTATTATTACTCTAGTGTGGGTGTGTGGTTGCTCAAATTTCGAAACTTAAATTTTTTTTTGTGTATTATTATTATTATAGTTATTATTTTATTACATAGTATGTTCATAGTATTTTAGCATTTATTATTATTATTAGTTTATTGTTTTGCTAATTTGTCATGCTCTGATTATATTGACACTTATTATCTTAAATGTAATTGATTATATTATCATAATTATTATTATTAATTATTATTATTATCTAAGAGACTAAGTATATATCAAAAATTTTTGAATCGCTAAAATAAATTTCGCGCAGGGTTGCACAACTGTCTGACCCCCACTAGTCTACTGCCTGTTGACATGTAAATACTTATATATAGTCATGATCTCTATTTATTATCGTATAACCAGAAGCCTTTACATTACCACTCATTGTTATTATTTATGATATATAATAATACTATACTAAAGTTATATACTAATTTTAGCTTTTAATATATAATAAGGTATTAAGTGATATACAGCGTAGTAATTAAGATAGTATAATATAAATACTAATATACATATAACTATAATATATATATATATAATACATATTAATATATATGAGATAATATGTTTTATGAACTAAATATAATAGATATATCTCTGATAATTATAATATTTTTATCGTATATAATACTTGTCATAATTAAATATTAATTTATGATATAGGGTGCTATTTTGGATATTATTGGCATTTGAGATATAGGTGATTAAACGAATAACTTTGAATCCTCAACACTCCAGGTGTCTATCTCAAGTGGACTAATAGTTAAGTACTATATAGAGTGTCCATGAGGATATATTATAATTATTTAATATAAAAATTCATATTACCTCAGGTCTAAATCTTGATTTTCATATATATTTTAGAGAGAGAGGGAGAACTGACGCGCAGAGAAGAAGAGCAAGATTAGCAGAAGGAGAGAATTGTGCTAGACGAGATTTTATGAGCTGATAGTAATGTCACGGAAGAGGATAGAGAGGAGATGAGAGAGAAGAGAGAGAGAGAGAGAGAGAAGAGAGGAGAAGAGAGAGAGAGAGACGAGATGCTCATGAAGAGGAAAAGGAAAAAAACAATTAAAGTATTATGTTTCTTCTAGAATTTATCAATTCATAATGCGTCATCCTCATCGCACTCGGCATCGTCATTCGTGAAACATATGTATTGATAAAATACGGCAATCGTCATCGTGCTATCGGCAAAATGAAATATTCTCATAATCACGTCACATCACTATATATATAATTATATTATTATACCTATAAATATTAGGTTATGTTCAATCTTTAAGTATGAATATATTATATTAATTATTATATTATATATATATATATTAAGTATATATATTATATTTATGTAATAAGTAGTAAGAATATATAATAAATATAACCTCTATAATATATACTATATATTATTATATAGTAATAATATAATAGTATCATTCTTTTCTTTTCTGTCTCTTTTGAGTACTAACCTTTTTTTCACCCAAGATTTGTCGACGGGCAGGAAAAAGAGTCAAATGGAGCGCTAGCGATACAACGCACATACCTGGGAATAACATAAGCAAAAAATGCTAGTGTGGCAGTAGTATGTTCAAATGTCGAAATAGAAAGTGACCCAGCCTTACCCGCCCCACTTGTGACCGTAATTAGGAAAAACTCGTCACAAGACAGAAAAAAGTCCACCCTAGAAGCTTATGGACCGCGGACGGACCACTCTATCCTCCTGGTATTCGTCAATGTAGGAAGGCGTTTACATAAGTGGGTATCAGATGACACAAGTAGATAACCTTGGCCCAGGTGGGTTCCTATCACACCTGACCACCCTTAATTTACATTCCCGCCATTCTCTCCGTATCATTGCACTTATTCTGCGCCTCCTGCCAAACTATCAACATTTCTCTCCTGTCAGACTTATTCGTTCTGACTATGCGTCAAATACCAAGAACGTGTTCTTCCTCTGGTTCTCCCCAGGTTCCGGGTCTAGGGGTTCCCAACAGCCACCTCGCCATATACTATCCGACTTAACGCAACCGACTATCTATTGATCCAGAGATATATATATTAATTATATAATATATTTACAAATAGTATATATATATATATATATATCATATATATATCATATGTATAAATTAATTAATCTAATATTTATAGATATTCATATATTCATGTATTCTAATCAGCTATATTTTGAGTTGATTGCTTAAATTAATTAGCTTGATCTAAGTTTTAACATTTAATTGTACCGACTACCTTTTTATTATTGCTATAACTCAAGCTAATTAATGTTAGCTCATTTATTTATTTATTTACATATATATATATATAGTTTTTATTTTTTTAGTTTATTTTTTTTTATTTTCTTTTTGAGAATGGACGCGGTATGTGTGTGGATCCAAGAGATAGTGAAATAAAAGATTGCATATATGTTGAGACTTCGGGTAATCAAGTGTATCCTACTGCAGATACGAAGGCTTATGATTGCATTATTGCAATAAGGAAAGCTATGGTTGCATGTTGTTACGTTGAATGATATATGGTGGTTAGGATTTCTGTGAATGGAATCAAAAGTATGTATGACTTAGTTTAAGCCATGGTGTAAAAAGAAAAATAAAATGGAAGTTAGGAAAGTTGGAATGGTTTATAAGTATTAATAGAATATGGAATAATGAAGGCTTGGGGAACGCGTTTATATATATATATTTTGTATTTAATATAAATAATAGGTTATTTTTATAAATATATTAGGGTAGTTACCTCCTAGTAAAAATTTCTAAATAATGAATTAATATTAAATATAATATACTAAATTCCCTTTATTAGTATTTAATACTATGGATACATGTTCAAATAGTAGTATTCCGTGTAATAGGGTAATAGTATATATTTATAATATTAATATTATTATAATATATTTATTATATTATTTAGATAATTATTAGCATTTTTATCAGTATAGTATATATAATAAAATTAATTTAGCCTATTAATATGGTTTGGTTATTTGCAATGTCCTTTATATATGGGGGACTTTGCTTGTATGTGGAAAGTCGAAATTAGAGGTTGCGGTAATGTGTGGTAGACTAATTCGAAATGGAGGGTGCCACTGATAGTATTGTACGCGGGGATGGTTCTGTGTTGTACTTCGTCGCTCTGCTAATCTGGAAGACGCAGAGTTTCAGAGATTCGGAAAGGAGGTGGATTGTATAAGTAAAAGTAAGATAGAGTGGACGTTTGATCATGTGTTGTCCTTACTTTTGAGATGGCGAGTAGTCTGAGTTTTAATATTATTGTGGTAATATCGTTATTTGATCGTAACCGAGAATTCAAGAAATGATACAGAGTATAGTAGGGAGAACATTAGTGAAATGTATATTTAAGGTGGACTCTCCATTTTCAATCTAAAATTCTGAGATGGTATACAATAGGGACTTCAATACTAGAGTTCACTTGGGGTTTTGAGCATGAAAGGGGTGGCCTCGCTCATGTTGAATGTGTCAGTTTAGTCGAAACTGGAATTATTGCTTAAGTAAATTATAATAAGTTTAAGAAAACTAAGTCCCCAAGTCTGCGCTTAGAGAGATGAGGCAATTTTTGGGGCGTGTCTAGAGGTGTGAGAAAAGAATTTATAAAATGAATAACGTGTACATAGGGGGGGTAGTATTTGTGTTTGACCAAGAAAGAGTTGTATAATGTGAGAGATAGGATACAGAAGAAATAATGTGAAGAGTCTTCTGGAGTTATATGGAAAAGGAATAAGTATGATAAGATCAGTTTGTTAAGCGGTATGATATAGTCTTTTAGTTACGCTGGATAATCGTACGGCTGGGGAAGACCCATAAAAGCCAGGATTGATTATTTGTCAGATGGGAGTAAAGCACAGCATTTATTTTAGGTAAAAGGTCTGAAGTAAAAGGAATTGTCGGTATTAGTCAAGGCGAGAAGAGAAGGGTTCACATTCTAATAATAGTAGTGAGAGCTTGCATTTGTGTACTACCAATTATTAACCTTTCACATGCTAGCTGTGACCGTCTAATATGGTCTTTTGTTGAAGGCTCTTCAAGGCCTGTAGTGGAATTTTTTTACTCTTCTGAGTTCGAGAAAAACTTTCACTCTTAGCCCGATGTGGGAGGTTATGACAGCGGGGGATTCACTTCCATAAACTATTTCATGTTTCCGGTGTATGTATGACGCAACTCACCACAAAATATTGGAGATAAAGAAGTAGACTGATTATTTTTATTATTATTTTTGTCTTATATAATTTTGATACTAGACGGCAATTTCTTTCCATTATTATTAATATTATTATTATATATAATTTTTGTACACTTTATTATATCTATGCCCACTCTCCTGCGCGCTTCTCCTGCCTAAACCAATTTTTCTCAATTCTAATTACGTCGGGGTTTCCTAACATCTGGCGTGGAGCAGTCAATGATGTGCGGCTTGGAGACGATGGCTCGTGGACGCAAAACTTCCGGGAACGATCAAACCCGTCCTTGGCCTTGTGGTCTTCATCAGTTTTCGAGGAGTCACGTCTCCTTGGAGGTGTGGTCCTGGCTCGATTGCGTTATTTTGTTTATATTTCTTAGTTCACTGGGTGCATTACTACAATTTTTTATCACCTATGGATTTTCTTAATGTTGCGGCGGTTTGGCCCCCGACCTGCCCGTTTTGCTTCTTTGCTCAATCTGCCTTCTTTCACAGTCGTTCACATATCTTGGTTGGATTCGCGGGAGTGGCCATCTCGATCCCTTAAAAAGGGGCAAGTTCTTCCCTTGATTGCTAATATACCCCTTTCAGTATCAGCCTTTTCAGCACATCCGTATACGATTCCTTTTCCCTTGATTTCATTAAGTGAAATTTACACTTTCGTAGTGAAATCGCCGTTTTTTTGCCTTATTCATATATGCGGACGCTGACACACTTGTATAAAATCTATATCTCTCAGGCGCTGTTGTTTCCTGTTTGCGTGTCTTTAGAATTTTCGCCCTGTCGTAGTTTTCCTTACTGACTGTATAGGCCGCTTCTAGTAGTGGCTGTGAAGTCACCTGTACATCCCACTCAAAAAAATAAAAAAAAATTTTTATTTAATATATTATTATATTAGGTCCTTTATTATATATTATCTATGTTGTCCCATGTTACTCCCGTTTTCATCCCTCCCCCTAATTTTTCACAAATTTTACTGAAATATAAGTTCGTATTTGCACGCTTCCCCTGTGGGTGCATCCCCTCTTCCAGATTCGAACAGAGGCTTTGACGCCCTAGTAGATGAATTAAGCTACAATGGCCATTGTGCGGTTAATTTCTTGAACTCCCACCCTTCACCTGGAGGAACTTTCCTGTCCCACGGCACCATGTTTCGCAGTGAATCCTCATCACTCCAGGTGCTCAATCGACCGATAGTAAATGATGCTCCCCGGAGATGTCTTCGTTTCCCTAAATACCTTCATCCATGTATACGGATGGTCCTCCGGGAACCCATCTGAGGTGAAATTTTTACTCTATTTCTATCTTCGGTCGACCACGTCTATACCCTTGACGAAATATTGCAAGACCAAAATGAGTGACGTTCAATAAAATGTCCACACCAGAGAACCTACTGCGACCACTATGAGGAATGACTCCATTTTGGTTAAGGCGGTAACACGAATGCAAAGCTCTGATTTTCTCTGATTTACGATCGTTGGACTTTTGCCCCAGAGGCAAAGGACGAAACCCCTCAGGATATCCTGACTCGTTTGAAACGTAAACGGGTCTAAGTGACTAATGTTTACCGGTTTCCTTTCTCCAAGGAGAACCCTGATGCTCCGAATCCGCGCCTTCTCAAGTTTTTGCACCTCCTTCCCACCTACGCGAGGTTAAGATTAGATTTACTAGTTATATTGTGTGTCATGTTTTAAGCACCAAATAATTTCGTCACCCTCGTAAATACTGCCAAGGAACCATAACATTTGTTCAAATTGCTGAGGTGATACCTTCCTTTCCTTAATCGGCCTATATGGTCAATTTTGTGCGTGTGACATTCATAGCAAGCATCCTACGACAACTTGTCCGGTGTTTGAACTCACTAGAGAAGCAAGTACTCGAAACTCTGCGCTGTTTAAAAACAACCGATTGGAGGCTAGATGTAGGCTGGAGGGTGAGGAGCGCACGTTCTCACGGACGCACGCTTCTACCCTGTCTGCTGTCCCACAGCCGGACAGAAATACCGACTGTTCCATCCATCAGTATCTTCTCGCTCGTCATTTCAGAAAGTTCTCTTCAGATCTTCCGTTAGAGTCTGGAGAACGTGGCTTTTCTCCTCCTCAGGCCGGGATACCTTGCTCCTGGAGAGCATGAGTCCAATAGATGCGATCTACCTGTATAATACTTCTGCTGCAAACTTTAGATAATTCCCAACCCTTTCCGGCGGATGTGGCCTTGATCTCTTAGTACTACTTTGAATGGTTTACAATAAATCCAGCTGAAGCAAGTTCGACAACCCTCTGGTTCCCTCTCCAGGCGTGATACAACCCTCAGACAAGCGCCTCCGTGACCTCTACATTGCTCCATTGAGCGTCGACTTAATCACACATTTGCTTGTACGTTCTAATCAGCTGTTGCTGCTAGGCGTCAGGTTGTTAAAGAACACGGACTACCTACTCTGGCTTAGTCGTGACTCTGGTAATTTCTTATTGCGGAACAGTAGTAACAGGTGGACAACATTCAGAATTTGGTATGCTTCGAGTTCGAAGAAGCCGCCAATCGTCACCTCTCAAAAATTTAACCTAATCCCACGATGAGTATACTTCATTTGCCCCTTCAGCTAAAACAAACCCAAGGAGGGATTAAACAGCATTTGCGACTTAACTGAATCTCACCATGAAGGGCAGAGATTATTCCAACGATCGACTCATTGATCGAATAGCCGACTCCTCTTATGGAATACATCTCCCATGCCAATTCCTTGTCTCCTGGGTGTGCGCATTACCTTGACGCTTACGGACGCAGTGTATACTTTATTTTCTCTGATCAGCCAAATGAGGCGAGATATGGAGCCGGTCCGGAGTTGACCAAACTTTCGCGTTCGCTGGGAATTGGTCGAGTTACAAAACAACGTGTTGCGCACTGCCTCGACTGGGTAAGGAGTGGTACACTAAGGCGCGCCGTAATCCACCCGATCCCTCCCAAGAAGAAGGATGCAGGATTTGGGACTTCTTCCTGCTAGGTCATTATTGATCACTCCTCTCTTGAGCGGGCAAGAATACTCCGCTAGCACCAAGGTTGTTTTTCAACACCGAATAGCCCTTTGTACTGTTGTTCGTGTATTCATGCATCACGCACGATTCGAGAAATGCGTGCTACTGTCATCCCTCAGTTTGATGACACTCATTAACATGTGATGCTGGTTCTAGCTAAATCCTTTGGACCAACACCATTTACATTGTCTTTCATTCTCATATTATGTAAGGGCTAACAGTTACCTGCAAGAAAGTCGCTATGGGTTTGTCGGATCTTTACATGGTTATAAACTTCTTCCTTCAGGAACCTTTTAAATTACTAGTGATGTGGATCAATTTGCTCCCTCTCCTTAGAGACCTCGTATTCCTCACACTGAACGTTCTCAGCTTATTCGCAGGCCGGTTGAGTTTAAGAGAGATCGTAAGTGTTTGATATGTAATTGATTGGGAAATGTAACTGCCTACTACAGTGCCGTGTTTTCTCAATTACCCGACTTGTCTATTCTTCATGAACTTGCCCAGTCCACTGATTTATAAATATACTGTTCTCAATCATGAGATCCCTTTCTGCCAATCTTGACCCTCTTTTGTCCTGTAGACGTTAATACAAAGACCCACCCTTCACAATAACGTATCGAAACTATCTTCAGTTACACAGCGTCGTCCAATACTTTAAATAATATATTAAATTAATTTGATTCCATATTAATTGGACTTAAAGTAAGTATTATCTTAGCAGTCATAATAATTGCCGTGATTTTATTATTCCAATATTTTTTATGAAGAGTTCACTATTCTATATAAGAACGAACATTACACGAGCCTAGCTTTGTAGATGTCTTCAGAAATCCAATCCATGCCATGGAACCGATTATATTTGTCTTCCTTTCTCTCTCCGAGTACCATTTTCCAAAATGTGGGAAAGTCCTTTTTAATCTTAGTGCTGAATGGACCCAGGGAGCGAGCATCGCCTTTGTTGCAGATATAACGAGGATCGTCGTTGTACCCCTCTTTGCCTCTAACTTCACCCTTTCATTCCCTGAGAACTCGCCTACATTTCACTACGGCCTATACGTTTGGTATCCCTATACTTAGCGCCCAGTTGTAGCTATACAGCGAGTAACCTAAAAGATCTCTTGAAGCAGCTGCCAACCCCAGTAGTTATTTTAGGGAATTTAATATTAAACGATACCATTTGGGAGACCGTACCACCTCACCCAAATGCCAACTTCTTCTATGTAGAAAAACTGCTGTCCCCTTTTATCTGGAGTTGTCCTCAAACACAGGACCTCACCCACGTATGACAACCGACCGATACGATATACCTCATCCTGTGCATTGATGTGTCCCTATGCTATCTGTGATGTATTGCTTTCGGATAAAAACATTGTTGACAGGAGTTGCATAATATTGAGGTTTGTCCTCGATCACATTGTCTATTCCATTTGGGGCAGAGGTATTGTTCTGGGACCCGGGTTCGATTCTAAATTGCCGGCTAATTAAAGGAGTTGGAGTGCGCACGTCGGATTTACGCATCCCAAATCCAAAAATGGACAAAATAAATATGGAGAAATTTAAGGAACTTATCTATGGGCTCCAGGTAATTCTGGGGCGACGATCTCTAAGATCGCATCTTCAGCAGGAGATGAGGAAAGTAGTATCTCCTTTTGGGGGGCCACCCCGAAATTCTCGCCCGTCTGATTCGAAGCTTTTGTGCATATCGAATCTTTTGAATTTGAAATGAGGAGTGGTCACGCAGGCATCACACTCATAACACACACATACACACTATAAAATAACTCATTATATATATATATATATATTAATATATATAATATATAATATATTATTATATTATATAATATTTATTATATTATATTTTATATATAATATATTTATATAAATTTATAATAATATATATAATATTAATATATATTATATTTATTTATGAGGTTAGATATATATACTATATATATAAGTATTATATATATTTATATATATCAGAGGCGCACTCCATGCACTCGTGCTACTCGTAGGTCTCAGGCACGGAGTTTGAATCTATTAGAAACGATTTAATTTTGCAAATTTCACAATGTTTCGATAATATTTTCATATTTTTTTTTGCGAAAGTTGGTCAAATAAATGAAATAATTACATAATAAATATAAAAGATTATTGCAATTGAATTGAAAATCCGGGGAACAAAAAAAAGGGAAGAGATAGCCGACTATCACAATAATGCTTTTAACGCATGTAACACCTAGGGACTCAATCCGTGCCCAAGGCCATAAAGGCGGATTATTATGGTTAATCTTGATGATATTATATAGTGTAATAATTTTTTTATTTATTAAATACTCTTGTTATATATATGATTATGTTTAAATACTTATATCATAATAAATAATTATTATATAGCAAAAAATTATTTAATAAAAACTAAGTAATTAATAATATTTGAAATTTAAGTATTTCAAAATTTAGAAAATTTTGATAATTTGATAGTTTATAAAAGGTTAAGCGTGATAGTCTACAGAAAAGATAACACATTTATCATAGAAAAAATTTTTTTAATAGGTGAACTCTAAGGTAATAGTAAATATATAATATTATATTAATATAATATATATATTATAATATAAATAATATAAATTATATATAATATATATGATAATTATATATATATATATATATATATAAATATATTATAGTATATATATATATTATATTATAATAAATATATATATAGATATATATAAATATTATATAAAAAAAAAGGAATATATAGATAGTATATATATATATAAATATTATTAATTAAATATATATAGTATAATATTTATTAAAGGAATTTAAAAGGATAAATATATAAATTTAAATTTTAATATTTTAAAATATAGTATATAAAATGATATATATATAATATATATTAATATATATAATAATATATAATATATATAAAATAAAAAATATACATATATTATATAATATATATATATAATATTATATATTATATATAATTAATATATATATATATACTATTCCATATACTATTATATATATTATAATATAATATATATATACTTAATATATATATTATATATTATATATAATATATAAATAAATATATATTATTATAATATATAATAAAATATATATAATATTATAATAATAAATATATAATAGTATATATATATAGTATATAGTAATATTATATATATAGTATTATATATTATATATATAATATATATATATATATATATATATATATATATATATATAATATATATAATATATATATATTATATATATTATATATATATATATATTATATATATTATATATATAATATAGTATAATATATATAATATATATATATATATATCAGGGCGGCTCGTCGTACAATTTATAGGTGGTTGCATCTGAAATTTCACACAACAATTATTTATATATATATATATATATATATATATAGATATATATATATAATATATATATATATACCTATTATATAATATATATATATATATATATTTTATATATATATATATAATTATATAAATAAAATAAATAGATATATATGTAATATATATTTATGTTTTTTTTTTTTTTTTTTTTTACAGAGATAAACACCGTCACTCACGGCAGAGCCCTAATCAAGGAAGGGGTGTACTCGCTTAAATATATATATATAATATTATATATATATATATATATATTATATATATATATATATATATATATATTATATATATATAATTATATATATATTATATATATATATATATATATATATATATATATATATATATATATATAAACTCCAGCATTATGGGATGAGAAAAACCGGGTTGCTTTAAAAAACTTACGTTTTGAGCGTCGCTTTTTAGCTAGTGGGGATGGTGGCCCCCTAGTGATTAGAGCATTTCCGGTGTTGTTAACTCAGGCAACGCGGAGTCCAACGTTCGAATCCCGCTGCGAAGAGTAAAATCTTCTGTGACTCATTCATTTATAGTAAAAATATTTAAATTTTTAATTTTTGTTTACTTACCTATATAAGTTATGAGAGTAACTGAACATTCAATTTCTTTAGTTAAAAAGAAATCGGCTCGCCGTTCTTTAGAATGAGCAAATTTTTCAATAACTTTGCGATTAAAATCACAAATATTAACGATAAAATCCTTTTCTACTGAGAGCATTGCTAATGCTGAAAGCCTGTCCTGCCCCATCGTATTTCTCACAAAAGTCTTAATCCTTTTTAACGTAGAGAAACACCGCTCAGCTTCCGATGTGGTCATCGGGATAGTTATAAGGACTTTTAATATTTTTACACATTCACTGAATGTGTCTTCTAATTTATTTTCACTTATGAAATCAAGGAAAGCTACAGCTCCGGACATTGAACGAAATTCTTCAGTGCTGTGAATTAATGAAAGGTCCGTTTGTAGCTTTTTTTATGTGAAGGAGGGGGTACAATTTACGTTTCTTTTAAGTTTTGGGC
>JABUQX010034472.1:12500-25000 GCA_015478945.1 Trachelipus rathkii | reverse complement strand
AACTTCTCCTTCCGAAGTAACACAGGAAAAGGTCCATCGTACTTCGGTTGGAAAGCAGTGCGGTGCGAGTCATGCCTTACAAAGACATGTGTGCATGTAGAGAGGTCCTTAGGTACGAAAGAATGCACTTTGTGTTGACGAGTAGGAGTCGGTCTCCACGACGAAGCACAGCGCCTTAAGCGGGTTAGATAAGATAATGGGTCAGCAGTAGGAGACGGAGAAGATTGCGAAAAGAACTCTCCGGGAAGCCGAAGAGTGGAACCATAGACAAGTTCTGCCGCAGAACATTGCAGATCCTCTTTGATGGCAGTGCGAATACCTAGCATTACCAACGGAAGAGCGTCTGTCCAATGTTCCGGTTGTGGATGAGCAGCCAAGGAAGCCTTAAGCTGACGATGGAATCGTTCTACAATTCCGTTTGCTTTTGGATTAAAACAAGTGGTATGAATCTTTTCAGAACCAAGGAGGCGCATCAAATCTCTCCAAAGATATGATTCGAAGACACGTCCTTGATCTGTAGTGACAGAGAGTGGTATGCCGAAACGAGAAACCCAAAGCGTCATATAAAAGCTGTCGCAATGGACTCCGAAGAAGCAACAGAAAGAGGAATGGCTTCGGTCCATCGAGTGAACCGATCGATACAAGTAAGAAGGTAGCGTTTGCCATTAGAAGGAGGAAGAGGTCCTACAATATCTATGTGAACCTTTTCAAACCTGTCACCTGGTGGTAAGAAGGAGCCAAGAGGGCTTTTAGTGTGCCTCTGGACTTTAGACCGTTGACAGGAAAGACAATTGCGTGTCCACTTCGTCACATCGGCATTGACGCCGGGCCACACAAAGCGTGCTGAAACAAGCTTTCGCGAAGCCTCGATGCCGGGGTGAGAAAGGGAATGGAGATTGAAGAAGATGTCTTTCCTGTATGAAGAAGGAACGTATGGACGAGGAGTAGAGGTTGATGTATCACATAACAACTTCCTCTTGATACCTGGGAGTGTTATCCACTCTAGTCGTAAAGAAGAAGTTAATGTGGGGTCGATGATTTCGTCCTCTTGGAGCTGTGCCATAGCTTCATAATCTATGATTGGAATAGGAGAAATAGAGTCGATCTGGATGCGCGAAAGGGCATCGGCAGTGGTGTTATCTACCCCAGAGATATGCCGAACGTCAGTGGTGAATTGGGAGACGTATTCAAGGTGGCGTGCTTCTCTGGGAGAATGTCGTTCATGACGGGAAATCATCGCGAACGTAAGAGGTTTGTGATCGGTTAAAATGTGAAAATCTCGACCTTCTATGAAGTACCTGAAGTGACGAGTAGTTAGGTACATTGCCAGCAACTCCCTACCGAAAGCACTATACCGAGTTTCGGCAGGTTGAAGCTTGCGAGAGAAAAAGGCTAAAGGAGACCAAACGTTATTCAAATACTGCTGCAAGACACCACCGACAGCAAAGTTGGAAGCGTCGACTTGAATACGCGTTGGTGCAGAGTCCTGAGGATGGACAAGAAGTGTTGCAGCAGCTAGAGCTTCCTTTGAAGCGTCAAAAGCTTTTCTTGCCTCATCCGTCCAATCAAGAATGATGGCTGAACCCCTCTTCTTTTGTGTAATAAGGGCTGTAAGCGGACGAAGAAGTTCGGAAGCTGAACGAAGGAAACGGTGGTAAAAGTTTACCATTCCTAAGTATTGACGAAGTTGCTTCTGTGTTTGAGGAAGAGGGAATGCACGAATGGCATCAACACGATCGGAGAGTGGTTTAACACCTTCGGGAGAAACAGTATGGCCCAGGAAAGTGAGAGATGATGTACCAAATACACACTTCGCGAGATTAAGTCGCATTCCAGCATCGTTTAATCGTGCGAAAACAGCACGCAAATGATCCAGATGCTCCTCAGGAGTTGCACTTGCTACAAGAAGGTCGTCGAGATAAGCCCAGGCAAAAGGTAAGCCACGCAGTATAGTATCAATAAACCTCTGAAAAGTTTGAGCTGCACATCTCAGACCGAAGGGCATTCTAGTATACTCAAATAATCCAAAAGGAGTAATAACAGCGGTTTTTTTTAATGTCATCAGCAGCTACAGGAATCTGATGATATGCCCTGACCATATCCAATTTTGAAAAGATGGTTGCGCCATCCAGACGAGAGTTAAAGGACTGAATATGCGGAACCGGGTAGCGGTCAGGTGTTGTCGAGGCATTCAGAGCCCTAAAGTCTCCACACGGTCTCCAATCACCAGAAGGTTTTGGCACCATGTGAAGAGGTGAAGCCCAAGCACTCTTAGAGGGGCGGACAATACCTAGTTCTAACATATGCTCGAACTCGGCTTGAGCCGCCTTGAGTTTGTCTGGGGGGAGACGTCTAGCACGAGCGAAAGTTGGAGGACCAGACGTCTCGATATGGTGCTGTACATCATGTTGGACAGGTAAAGAAGAAGAACAAGGATTTAAAAGATCCGGAAAATCCTTCTGTAACATAGTAACAAAGGGAGAAGCGTCTGAAGAAGAAGAACATGGGGCAATAGTAGAAATGCCTCCAAAAACAGAAGAGATCAGAGCACCCTTTGAGGACAACGTAGTGGTACCGTCTACCAAACGTTGATTGCGAATGTCCACCATGAGATTGAAATGGGGCAAGAAGTCTGCCCCAATAATAGGTTGTGTTACTTTTGCCACAAGAAAAACCCATTTAAAACTCCGTCGAAGCGAGAGTTCCAAAGAGCAAAGTCGTTCACCATATACTGGAATAATTGAACCATTCGCAGCATACAGCGTATGAGTAGATAGAGGTACTGCAGAGCGCTGAGACGGATCCGGAGGGACCAAAGACAAAGATGCGCCAGTATCAATCAGAAAGTTTTGCTTTGTGATACGATCGTAAATGCGAAGCACAGTAGGAAGCGAAGTGTCAGGGCCACAAGGGGCAGTCGCTTCTGCTATCCCTTGGCCTATTTGTTTTCCGAAAAAGTGCACGGAGAAGCACATTTCTTCGCTCTTGCACCGAAGAAATTATGATAGTAACAATATCCGTGAGGATAGGTATTGTCACTAGAAGCAGAAGGAGAACGACCTCGCGAGGGCGTCCTACTACGAGAAGAAGAGCGAGAACGAAATGAGAGCTGCCTTAGAGTAGAAGAGACAGAAAGCAACTCGGTTTTGATCTCTGCAAGACCGATTTCCAGAGCAGAAACACGAGCATCTAGAGCAGAAGATGTCGCGTGAGAGCAAGTTCCGTGAGAAAGATGAGGAGAACAAGCTTGAGAAGAGTGAGAAACCGGAGTGGAAGAGGAATGTGAAGGATGAGAAGTAAGAGAAGACAGTGGTGAAGGAGTTTGCGGGGGTGGTGGAGGTGGTGGAAGAGTAGAAGTTGCAGCAACTAAATGCGTTGCAGAAGCGTGTGTGCGGAGCATGCGGTCTGCTTTTTCAGCAACCACACTCAAAGAAAGGGCTGGATCGAGAGAGGCGAGTATATCTTGGGCATACAAAGGCATTTTTTGAAGAAAAAGATGCCTTAATATGGCCTCCTCTCTGGCGGAAGGAGTACTTCCAAGCAACGAAAGCATGTTAACTAACAGTTCAGAAGGACGCAAATCGCCAAGCTGAGTATCTTTTAACAATCGTTCATATTTTACCTCCTGGGAAGGGGCTAATCGCGCGATTAGTAATTCTTTAAGAGCCGTGTAAGGGGTTGTTGATACGCCTAAAGTTGGCAGGGAATCGCGAATGCGCACTAAAGTAGCTTGAGGAAGGGAATTTAATACCCTTGAATTTTAATTTCTCTCCTTCTTCAATCGGACGAAAGACCATCTCGCAGCCAATGAGAAACCACAATTCTGGATTATCTGTAAAGAATCGCTGGAGACGCAAGTTTGAAAAGTCAGAGGTGGGAGAATGCTCATCGTCGCCCGGCATGATTACAATGCAAGATCGCGACTCAAATATTGATAAATAAAAAAAAAAATTTTTTTTTTTTAAATTTTTTGAAGCTTAAAAAAAAAAAAAAAAATTTTTTTTTTTTTTTTTTTTTTTTTTTTTTTTTTTTTGTTTGTTATAGCTAAGAATTTTTTAATTTAGGTATTTTTTTTTTTTGAGAAGAAAAAAAAAAAAAAAAAAAAATTTATATATAAATATAAAAGATTTTTTTTTTTTTTTTTTTTTTTTTTTCTGTGTGTAAAGGTGGGGGGACCAAATTTGGTATTTGAAATGTATGCAAAAGTTATAAAATAATTAGATATCGCTTAGGCGAAAATAATAATAATAATAATAATAATAATAATAATAATAATAATAATAATAATAATAATAATAATAATAATAATAATAATAATAATAATAATAATAATAATAATAATAATAATAATAAAAGTGATTAGGACAAAAAATGCAATATATATTATATATATATAAAAAAATATTGTCCTGTATGCTCCAAAAAATTTCAGGGATCGCAATTTTGATTAAAGAAAGATGGCTGACGGAATTCGGAAAATGTATCCAAACAATTCTTGTTTCACTCCATGTTGGGTTACCAGTTTTGGCGGGTTGATGTAGGAATAAAATGAAATTCTTCTTGTAAAAATATGTTCTATTCTGACTCCAAAATGAGAGGCAATACGATCCCTAAAACTAAAAACAATAACAACAATAAATACATAATAAAAAATAAGTTTTAGGTATAAGAATAAAGACTACGATATTTTGAAATGTGTTAAACAAAAATAGCCCTTATGCGGCTTGAATATAAAAGCCAAATTTGAATGCGGCCGTTTGGTTACTAGGCCTTACAATATGGGTAAGTTTATCAAAATAATAAAAAATTCTTCGATAGGGGGTTTTAGAATATAAGGAATATCGGCTCATGCATATCCGATATTCTAAAATCAGTACATTACATAAAAGAAATGATTTATAAAGAAGTATAATAAGAGGCATTAGTTTGTAATTACATATCTATGAGGAAATTGTCCTCAATGACATGTAAGAAAAAACGACATAATAAAGAATTAGCAATACAACATTATCACTGTATGGTAATTACACCTTCACGCACCTTTAGGATAAATGTAAGAATCACTTTTAGTTAATAACAGAAATAATGTTGCAGCAGTTAGAGACGCTCTTGATACGTTGAGTTCAAAAATCGGAAGAGCGAACAAAGTATTAGTAGTCACAGCTTTTGCAAAAAATCGATGTTGCCAGATAAACAAAAAATTCATTCGATGTTTAAACTGCACTAACATTATATTGTGTTTTTAATATAAATTTTTTAAATTTACATATATGTTTAATACAGTATTAGGTTATTAAAATGATTTACGTTCTAGACTTCAACTATATATATATATATATAATACTAATATATATATAATATATATATATTATAATATATATATATATATATATAATATATATTATAATTATAATATATATATATATAATATATATATATTATATAATAATATATATAATTATTATATATATATATATATAATATATATTATAAATATATTAATAGTGAGTGAGTGTATATATTATGTGGGATGCGTTTAAACCATTTTGTTTAAACCATTGGTTTAAACCAAACTGGTTTAAACCACATAAAAAAAACAATGGTTTAAACCATAAAAAAAACCATGCATAAAATATTTTAAAAATATATTTATTAATAGGTTTCTTTAGCCATATGATATGGTTTTCTCAATTTTTCAATCGAAAAGTAACTGAAAGGCAATAAAAAAAATTTCTGCTGATTTTATATTATTGTAAGAATCTTATAATATATATATATATAGTATATATATTATAATATATATATATATCTTATCTATATAATACCTATATATATATAATATATATATATATATATATATACTATATATATAATAGTTATATATATAATATAATTATATATATGTAAAACTTAACATCTTTAAGAAACATTTAAGTGTTTGGAGAAAGTGGGCAATCCTTCTCTTCCCCTTGAGACCACATTTCAAAAATTTATAATAAAAACTCATGTTGAGTGTGTGACCACAGCATTTAACCAAGCTAGAAGGCAGGCTGATAAACAAGTGATGCATTTATATTTGGAAAAATATGAACATGGAGGCTAGAACAGCTTAAGTCATCACTAACAGACAAGAATTTAGAATAAGGTAAAAAAGAGGTCTCGGCAGTAACAGGAAGCTCACATATTGGTTATATTGATAAACCAGATATTCAGACGCCATACATCCAGAGATGAGTATTCAATAGCAAATTGGAAATTTATTGAGAAAAATTGTGTATTCCTGAATTGATGCCCATTTGTATAAATTTAAGGGCAAATTCTCCTCCATTTCATAAAGTTACCTATTTGATGACCTCTGTTGTCAGCAGTGACTCCTTCATCTTGTTACAGATCTCTCAAAGAAAAATTAGTTGAAAGGTTATATAAAAAATAGTAAGCATTATTGTCAGCAACTTCATCAAATGCTAATGTTGAAAGGATTTTCAACTTTCGGACTTTTGCACAGCAACATTAGAAATAGGTTGGGAACAGCTAAAGCAGGGAAATTAGTTTTCTTGTATAAAATTCTTAATGAAATGATAATTTCAGTTTTGACTTTTAATGATGAATCTCTCTCTCCTCTCTCTCTCTTCTCCTCTATATATATATATATATATAATTATATTATATACTATAATATATAATATAATATATATATTATATATATATAATATATAATATATATATATATATATATATATATAATATATATATATATATATATATATATATATATATATATATATATATATTATATATATATATTCCTAGTATTCAAATATAGAGGTAAATAAGAATTCATTTGTATCATTTAGGTTAATTGAAATAAACTTTCTTTATGCGTTTTTTATTTATTTTTTTTTTTGAGGTTTGAAAAATAAAGTATAACCTTTTTTCAGATAGAGTTATATATATTATAATATACCCTCTTTATTTTTGACTCAAAGAGTTTATTAAAACTAAAAAATAATAATAATTTTATTACCAAGTTTACAGTATCAAAAAAAAATTTGAAATTTAGCAAAAAAATCAATTAAGGAATTTCAAAATATGTGTTAGCACATGTGTATAACAGTTTCCAGAAGTGATTTTTGCTTTAAAAATCTATTAAAACCAATAAAAACTACATTAAAACCACTTGATAGCATAAAAACCCCAAAAAAACAAAACAACCAAAAAAAAACATTGGTTTATTTAAAAAAAACCAATGGTTTTTTGATTTTTTTTCCACAAAATAATGGGTTTTTTTCCAAACCCTATATATATATATATATATATATTATATAATATATATATATATAATATATATATATATATATATATATATATATATATATATATATATATATATATATATATATATATATTATTTATATATATATATATATTATATATATATATATATATATATATATTATATATATATATATATACAAACACATATAAACCCTTTCCCAAATATTTAGCACAGCTTGAGCAAACTAACAATATCCCACCTTTAAGGAAACACGCACATATAATCCCCAAATTAAAACCTAACAAATCACCCAATAACTCTACTTCATATCGACTTATTTCATTGTTCTCTACAATATCTAAAGTGTTCGAGAGATTAATACTAAATAGAATCTCTCCTTCTATCCCCCTCTTGGATATCCAATATGGATTCAGACAAAAACATTTCACCACTATACTACTAACCAATCTAACACAAAGCATCCTCACGGGATTCAACCCCCTCCCCTCCCTAAGGTACTCTTCCGGTAGCAATAGACATAAACAAGGCTTTCAATGCAGTTCTACGCCACCTCTTAATAGATAAAGTGTTAAATTCAGAAATAAACATCAACAAGAAAATGATTGCTAATTTCTTATTCGGACATACAGCTAGAGAGTCATGCAAGTGATACCTGACAACATCTCCCGCACATGCAACTTATATAATGGAGTCGCCCAAGTCGCCATTCTATCACCAACACTATTCTATCTTTTTATGCAAGACCTTCCTTAATCCACAACCCAATCTATAAAAATCAACAGCTTAATAATCAGGCGACTTAATAATCAGAGCCCAAAACTCTCCTCTATGGCCACGGCAAGAGGAGAATTATAGCAATATACAAACCTACTTGAACAATTGTTAACAACGAATAGAATGACCGTTTCTCCTCAAAAATCCTCTATGACACTACTTACACCCGATAGAAGAAAATCCAACACCCATCCAATTGTGTTTCTTTCAAACATTAGACTTAATTCCTCTTAATAAAACCCACTGTCTTGGGCTTAACATTCTATACAGACATGACATTCACCTCACACACAAACAATATTACCTCTAGAGCCATATACATAAAGTAAATGTGATGAAAACCTAAACCGGAACAAATTTTGTCTAAAAAAAGAAATCCTCACAATAGTTTACAGGTTGTGCCTATCCTTTCTTAAACTACGCTATCATCAGCCTGGGAACCAGCAATCTCACAGTCCAATATGCAAAAACTAGGAGTATAGTACAAAATAAAGCTCTTAGAAGTTAGAACAACAACAGGCTGCCTTAACTATTTCTTGTTTTCCTGCTATTGGCCACAAGGAAGACGTTTTAGGAATTTCAATCGTCCTCAAATTCCAGAAACTGATGCATTGTATATTTCATCCTGGATAGTGCAAAATCTATTCTCCGCAATTCTAAAAATTTCACCCCCTTAGAAAATGTAACATTCTTTTTGGCTCTCCTTCCTCACGCGAGCTCGTTCTGGCATTTTTGCAAAGAATGTCGAACTTCCGCTATGCTTTCTGCTAAAGCTGAACACTTCGCTCAAATCTTTGCTTATATTATAATTCCACCTTAGGTGATTCCGGAGCTATTCCTCCTTCTCCATTCCCACTCCAACTTATTTATGCCTAATATTGTTTATCTCTCTCTCTCTCTCTCTCTCTCTCTCTCTCTCTCTCTCTCCTCTCTCTTCTCTCTCACTATCTGTATTTTCTCTCTCTTTCTCTCTCTCTCATCTCTCTCTCTCTCTCTCTCTCTCTCTCTCTCTCTCTCTCTCTCTCTCTCTCTCTCTCTCATCTCTCTCCTCTCTCTCTCTCCTCTCTCTCTCTCTCTCTCTCATTCTCTCTCTCTCGTCCTCTCTCTCTCTCTCTCTCTCTCTCTCTCTCTCTCTGAGCTTAACAATAAAAAGGCTTATGGTACTGATGGTATTCCTGCTGTGGTTTTCAAAATTTGTGCTTTCGAGCTTTCACCCTGCCTTGGTAAGCTATTTCGTCTCTGTCTTTCTACTTCGCCCTTCCCTTCCTGTGCTGCCTTCATTCAGCCTGTGCTAAAAAGGGGATACCTCTCAACCCTCAAACTATGTATCGTCTTATCGCTTTAACTCTATTTTTTTTATAAAGTTTTCGAATCTATCATTAACTGGAAGAATATCGAAATATCTCAATCTTCCAAATCTTATCTCTAGTCGCCACTATGGCTTTCGCAAAAAATTATCTACTGGCTATTTTCTTTCTCCTTTAGGCTTTCTTGGTCCTCTTCCCTTCGACATTTCTGTAAATATTTCGCTGTGGCGCTCAATATATCGAAAGCCTTTGAGAGAATCAGTCTGGAACAAAGCTTTGATTTTTCAACTTCGATCCCTCTTTCCCCTTTCATTTTGATAGACGTCCATCCCAACAGCAATTAGCTTACTCTAGAAGGGGTCTTGAAGCAACTACCCTCTGAGCTTTCTCGAGTTTCTAATTGGGGGACTGAGAGTAAGGTTAGTTGTTTTCAATTCCTCAGAAACTTAGTTCCTCTATATATCTTTTTACTCGACATAATCTTCCACACAACTATAACATGTTCTTCTAAGGCACAAAACTCAAACCTTTGTTTGTCCTTAATATATATATATATATATATAATAATATATATAAATATATATATATATATACTATATATATATATAATATATATCAATATATATATTATTATATATATATATATATATTAATATTATATATAGAAGAGAGAGAGAGAGAGAGAGAAAATTCACAGTGGTCATGTATCCCACTCCACCGTAACAAGAACCTATTTATCCTTGCAGAGAAGGTGGGCGTCTTAAATCAACCTTAACGACTGTTTTGGTACTGTTGAAAATTATTTGTAAATTAGGAAAGAAGGGCGCAATAGTAATGAAATGGCACTAATTGGTGGTTTCTGTGAAGCTGAAGAAGTTTTTTCTAATCAGCAGTAGATGAATCTAGGCCAAGAAGCTCAAGTATGCCCTTGGGTCTACAAGAACAGGGGCGTAGCCAAGGAGGGGGGGCTGAGGGGGCTGCAGCCCCCCCCCCGAAATTATCGACAGTGCAAATTTTTTTCAGCAGAAAACAAACTACATATTATATATATATAATATATAATATATATATATATATATTATATATATATATATATACTATATAAATATATATATATATATCACTATATATATATATATAAATATATATATATAAGCTATATATATATACATATATATAGTATTATATATATATATATATATAACTTATATATATATAATATATAATATATATATAATATTTGATGCTCTTATTCCAGAAAAAAATCGGAGAGCATTAGATATGCGAGAATCTGGTGGGGCTTGTGAAGGAAAATATGAGAAAAACTTGTACCAGTTATGGAAACTGATATGTTTATGTGCGCCAGCAAGGTGCTTTGCATTAAGTGCTCAAGTGGACTCTGGACGTATGAATTATCAACTCCAGCTGGAAAATGACGGAAATTTTAGAAGCCTTCTAAGGTTCCAGCAAATGGAGGTGACCAGGTTTTCAAGAACCACTCTTACTTCTATCGTCCAAAATTCAATGTATACGAGGCCGATGATACAGAATGAAATCATACAGAGTCAGCTTATACAAAGGAAAAAGTGGAAGAAGTTAATAAAAAAATATTTTTTTTCAGCATGAGCTGATGAAACAAACAGATATTTCCCAATCAGAACAGTTTTCACTTTGTGTAAGGTACGCGGATTGGTGGTGATGGAGGTGATTACTCCTTTTACTTTAAAGAGAGGATTTTTATCATTTGTTCCGGTTATGATATCTCAGGGAAAGCATTGGCGAAATGTTAAATTTTGAAGAGATCGGCTATCTTGGTTTAAAACTCGAAAGTTTAAGAGGCCAAGGATATGGTGGAGCCTCTTCCATGAGAGGCAAATTCCGAGGAGTGCAATTCTGTTATTCGGAATGAGTTATCCCAAAGCTCTATACACACATTGCGTAGCACATTGTTTTAAATCTATGTCTCTCAGACTCTTCTAAAATCAGGCAATTTGCAAACGTCCTTAGGATTCATTCTGAAATATGCCACACTTTCCTTCGATCGAGTCCGAGCGACACAAAACTTCTAGAAGATAAAATAAAAGTTTCTAGTAAACAAAATAACAAGAGGATCAAAAAGATGTGCGAGACCAGATGGTGTAAACGGCATGAAGCGGTTTTCCTTTTAAAGAGACTTTTGAGCCAATACTGTCATTGGAAGGAATAAAAGAATGGCCTGGTGATTTATCACAGAATGCTACTTCGTTGTTAAATCAATCAGTAATTTTGAGATTGCTATAATAACATAATATACTTTTTAAGTAAATTCTTGGTAATAACCTCACACCCCTTGTTCAAAGCAGTTTATAGTAGTGTCCATTTGGACATTGTCAGTGCAATAAACGTAGTGAAAAACATTATTCAACTTCTCGAAAAAGATAGACAAAATGCAGACACAGAGTTTAAAACCATATTCACACAAGCTAAAAATGTATGCGACAGCTTAGTGTATTGATGCAATAACCAATTCCAAATAACTACGGAAGTTTCCAGGAAACATCGTTGTCAAATGTGCCCCTACACTCAGATCCGAATCATATTAACCGCATCTCAGTTTTTATTCCGTTTATTGATGATCTGATTTTTTCGTTGACTGATCGATTTCTCTCGCATGAAACCACTCTATATTTTATCAGAAAGTGCAATGTACCTTATAAGCATAGTGAAAAAAAGCATCCTCTTTTATAAAGACGACCTTCCAGACCCTCACGAGGGTACACTAAAAGGAGAGTGCTCTCTGCAGCGTAAATAGCTGCTAGAAAATGAAAAACCAAAAACTGCGATCGGTAATTTGGTTAAGTGTGACAAGAGGAGGTCTCCTAACATTGCTACTCTCCTGAATATCTTAGCAGTATTGCCTGTATCCACCGCAACAGTAGAAAGAACCTTTTCGACATTAAGGCGACTGAAAACGTATTTAGGGCTAGATCCAATATTTGGGATTTTGGGACCCCATTTTAGCCCCACCAAAAAATGGACAAAAAATTCTTAATTTTCAGGCAATTTTGATGGGGAAAAAAAGCAAACCGCAGTTTTTTTTTTACCTATAAAACGTCTATTTCGGGTGTTTTTCTGTGTTTTTA